>LBNU01034200.1:7247-45642 GCA_014162995.1 Artemisia annua | reverse complement strand
TATTATCACTTTTATTTACGTTTTAGCTTAATACTCGTATTGTTATAAGACGAGTCCAATAAGTGTCCAATGGGCCTTGAAAGCCCACGACATAGAAGATAGGGAAGGAAGGGAGTGTGGCCCTATCCCTCTCCTATAAATATGACACTATGTAACTCTTTAATATTGTTGGTTAATTTCATATCTTAAGGAAACTCTTGTTCTTTCATCTTTCATATTGATCTTAATCAACCAAGTCTATTTCTCATCTCATTTCTTTCATTTGAATACTTTTGTTTACTAATATGGTGACCTAACATAAACAAATCTCTAGTTCTTCTCTCTATTTTCTTAAGCAGCTAGCACACGCTAAAAGTGGTGCCTTATCCCGATAGAACCCCTAACCGGGTCGTATCAATTGGTGCTTTCATTGAGAGCTCTCGTTGAGAGGGCTTACGATTAGAGTTCCCAAAAAAAAAGTGTTCATCGAGCACTGTTCATCGGGTACTATTCACCGGGGGTACTGTTCACACGGAGTACTGTTCACCAGTACTATTCATCATTACTGTTCATCTGGTACTATTCATCGCGGGTACTATTCATCGAGGAAAAAAAAAATTTTCGAGTTATTAATCGCTTGAGTATTATTCATGGCATCTGGTGGCAGCGATCGGGTCGTGGAATACATACTTTCTAAGCTCATGCAAATGGGTACGGTGCCCGAATATGAGAGTGAATTTATGGTACTTCTAAATCGAGTAACAAGGATCTCAATCTTATATACTTTTATATCTCCGGACTTAAATGGATCCACAATGTTTACTCTTACGGTCAAATCCCAAAACTCTAGACGAAGCTTTTTCATTGACCCGTGCGGCGGAAACACGCTTCACAAACCTAGATATTTGGGAATTTTTGAGGTCCAATCCTTTAACTTTGTGAGAAGACTTCTTCAAAGCTCGTATCACCAAGGTTCGTTTTGAGACAATTGCAAAGGAAGAGAAAGAGTACATCGTTGAAAAGAAAATACATGTCATTCTACCATTAGAGGGTGAATTTGCTTCACCTAAGACTGAAGGGTCATTGAATGCTGATAAATATATTGGTGTTGTTGTGGTTAATAATGCGATAGATGGTGTTTTCGATATTGGCGAGAGTAATGAAGTTCATAGCAAGTTTGAAGAATTTTCAAAAAATAAGAAAGTATGGAAGAGATTGTTGGGGGTGGTCGTGAATTTGATGGTCGTTTGGGTGAAATAAATTTGAATATAAACGAAGAATTAGCGGACAACGGGGTTAGTCCTATACCCACTTCTTTGGTGGCTCATGAAAGTCCACGAGTTCACCAACTATGGGAAGGAATTGGTATCGGTGATGCTCATGGGCTCATGGATAACGGACGCAACCATAAATTTGTTCAACCAAATGTGTGGAAATGGATATCGGACTCTCAATCGGCATATTCTTCGTATCACCTTGAGGGCAAGGTGATTTTTGAAGGAGTGGGGAGTGTTACAGTATGGGTAGCGGAAGGCGAAAGAACGGTGTTATGTTATGTCCAAGGTAGTGGAAGACAGAAGAGGAAAAAGGTGTTGGTTGCGGTAGCGGAAGGCAGGAGAACTAGGGGATTGGAAGATAGGACTAATTAGGATTAGGATATGGGATCCCGGAATCAAGAGAAATTTTTCAAGACCACACCTTGAGGACAAGGTGATTTCGAAGGAGTGGGGAATGATACGCCCCGGGCTTTATGTCATGTTATATTTATTTAGGATATGTCTTTGTTTCGTATTAGGAAAGTGTCATTGTTTAGATATGTCTTTATGTTTGGCTTGTTTTACAAGCTAGGGTTATTCGGTTATATATACCGAATCATTATTATGGATGAATCAATCAAAGTTTTAAGATAAACAAATCTCTAGTTTTTCTCTCTAGGATTGTCTTAAGTTGAAAAATCAACTTGAGACAAGTTGAGTGATTGTAAACCATCAGATTTAATCCAATAATCAAAAGAATCAAAAGAAATCACTCAACTTGACTCAAATTGATTTTTCAACTTGAGGGGATCTCCCTCCTTATTTTCTTAAGAAGCTCGCACACGCTAAAAGTAGTGTCTTATCCTGATACAACCCCTAACCGGGTCGTATCAACTACTCACACGTATGTACTTAAAAAGCATAAGCACATGCTAGTACAACATATATTTCCCACAAATCATAACTAACAATAACGAAAACCACACGCCCCACATTCATTTCCTTTCCCCCAAGCCGACATTTTCCCACGTTTCAAACCTCAAAAAAAACACACACAAAAACACACTGATTCCTTACTTCTAGTTATCATTTTACACGTGTATATAATAAAGAGTGACAATTTGTTACAAAGTTACCATCTTTGATCCAAATTTATCAAAAAATTGATGAGCTTGAGTTTTTATTGATTGATGTTTCTTGAATTGTGATTAAAAATGCGCAGGAAAGCTGCTGATTACAGGCGAAAGGTTCGAAGGCGGTTTTCGATATGGATCTGGGTGTTTCTTGGGTTGTTTTCTGTTGCTGGATGTGTTTTGTTCTTTTATCAACATAATTATCAAGATCATGATCAAGATCACACAGAACAGCCTCTATTGGTATGATTTCTTTGTTGGATTCATTATTTTTAATGGTTGTTTTAATACATGTGGTTAATGTTTAGTGATCAAGTTTTAGGCAGACAATTGATGTATTTAGCATTCATTTGGTGTTATGATTTTAGACATTATTCGATACAGGTCGATTAAACTTTTGTAGGAGGGTTATGTGAGGCGTCTAACTTAGCAATGTAATGTTACTTTCCGTTTGACACTTTGTGTTATGCTTTTAGGAGGTTTATGTCTTTATTATATAATGGTTAAGTAGTATTATCCTTTAAAACCATTGGGGTGTTGCTCTGGTGGTATCACTCCCTCACTGCAAATGTATAGTTGACCGGTTTAGGAGGGCTTTTTGAGAAATAGGTCATGGGTTCAATCCCAACGCTTGGCTAAAGGTCACTGGAACATGTGCTCATTGACTGGGGGTAAGTCCTTGGGGAAGGGTGTGTCGGCACCCAAAAAGGGTGCACGGGGTAAGGGCTTTCCGGCCAATTAAAACCTTTTGAAGAGAGTATTGTCCTTTGAAATTGTATAACTTAGTGACTCATAAGTAACACTATCGTAGTGTTTGGTATGTTGTAATCAAAGCCGGAATGGAATAGATTATTACGATGTAATGAAAAAATGTTGTTTGTTTACATTTATAGGATGTAATAATTCATTACAATGAATGACCAATTACACCAAAACCATTCCTTAGGGGTCCCTTACTTTTTTTTCATTACATCTTGTAATGGAATCAAAATTACATAAAACTCCATCATTAATTAACCACAATAAATAAACTTCCTATTATCAATGGGTATTTTAGTCTTTTATTATCGATTCCATTACGTCTTATCATACAAACCAAACATGATTAATAACGACAATGAATCATTACATTACACTATTTATTCCATTACATCGTTTATTCCATTCATTTGACATTTCATTTCGTCCTACCAAACGAACCCATAAGTGTTTTCATTTTTTCTTTTTTGAATGGGTTAACATGTTTCAATGTAATTACATTTGATACTTCTAGAACGATCAAAACCTAGCATTAACATAAACTTATTTTCCAGAATTACTCTTCAGAGAGATTAAACATTCGCTTAAGCGATAAGCATATCACGTAACTGCATTTTTTATTTTACTAGTCTTTTTGTTCATCATATCGGAGTCTGAATTTCCAAAAACTTCTAAGGTGGAACTTTTCCCTTAGCTATTTAAACTTTTATTTTGCGTATGAAACTTTTATTCTGCTATGTTAGCAATTATGTGTAGTGCTGTCAATAGGTTATCATCCGTCACTGTACAAATTAACTATCAAATATTAATCTATATTTGCATTCGAGGGGAATTACTACTTACTATGTTGCGAATGTACAAATTGTGTGAGCGAGTTCTTTTGAATTGTGGGCATGTCATGGGAGTAGTTTGGGTATTTGTTTGCTATATGTAGAAGGGCACGCGTTGCAACCTGAAACACTTATCAAATATATAAAAACTAGACAAATCAAGAACTTATAAGCTATAAAGTACCTTCCTGAAGTCATATTTAACACAGTATTATGAAATATTGATAACAGAGCCAAGAGATGATTTTCACCTGCTAATTAGGCTCTTTTTGTGTTTTATACCTTTTTTGCTTGATGCTAGTTAAAATCCTTTGTAACATATCTTTCTGTTAATAGTATGGCTTTGGTTACATCTTTTCAAGTTACCAACTGTGGCTGTAAGCAGATTGCTAAGTATGTAGATGATGTACCTTTGTTTTCCCGTTTCTTAAGATCGTCATAGTCAAGAAATTTATGCTATTACACATACACGAGTCCTCTATGACGCACAGTCTATCGAATACTGAAGAGCGTTATCAGTTTTGACCCATTTGTGAATGTGTGTTGGTCTATAGTTAGGCAAAATGTACTAATTTGTGCATACAAAATAGGACAAAGGTGTATTATTAGAATAAAAAATAGTGCAAAAGTGTCTTGGGTCAAACCTGCTCATTCCGAACATAAGTGCTAGTTTTGACCCATTACCAACCCCGTCTGACCTTCCCACTTAGCTTCCTTTATCAATTCATATAGTGACTACTTTTGTTAATTCATATATTGACCACTTTTGTTAATTCATATAGTGACCAATTTATCCATTTTTTCTGGAATCAATTGGTTCTTAACTTTCTTAGGGTCTCAATTTGACTAATCCCTTGGATCATCTAACAATTTTCAGGAGGGAAATGTTAGAAACATACAAGTTACTCAGAACAGGCTAAATTTAACGAAAGAGATAGCTAGCACCAATTCATATGCGAGACAGCTATTAGAGCAAATGACGCTCGCAAAAGCCTATGTAGTCCTTGCAAAAGAACACAATAATCTTCATCTTGCTTGGAGGCTTAGTTCAAAGATAAGAAATTGTCAATCTTTGCTTTCTAAAGCCTCCCTGAGAGAGGAAGCCATCACACAAGAAGAAGCAGAACCGCTTATTATTAGTTTATCGGCTCTGATTCTCAAGTCCCAAGATGCTCATTATGATATTGCGACCACGATGATGACCATGAAATCTCACATTCAAGCCCTTGAAGAGCGTGCAAATGCAGCTGCTGTGCAAAGTGCATTTTTTGGACACTTAGCAGCCGAAGCACTGCCCAAGAATCTTCATTGCGTAAATGTTAAGCTTTTGGCTGACTGGCTTACACAGAAGACAATACGGGAACATGCAGAGGAGAATAAGAGCTCTCCAAGATTATTAGACAATAATCTTTACCATTTCTGCTTGTTTTCAGATAATGTACTCGCAGTTTCAGCTGTGGTTAACTCTACTGTCTCGAATGCTGACCATCCAAAGCAATTTGTGTTCCATATAGTCACGAATGTAGCTAACTATGCAGCAATGCAAACATGGTTTGTTACTAACGACTTCAAAGGGTCAATGATTGAAGTTCAAAAAATCGAAGATTTCACTTGGTTGAATGCTTCTTACTCTCCCGTAGTTAGAAAATTAACAAAAGTTGACCTTCTTGGATATCCTTTAGAAGTGTCTCAAGATGTAGACAACAAGCCGAATTTCTTAAACTCAAACCACGAATCTTTATTAAATCATCTTCGGTTTTACATTCCTGAGATCTATCCTCATCTTGAAAAAGTCGTTTTTCTTGACGATGATGTCATTGTCCAGAAAGATTTAACCCCTTTATTCTCTTTGGATCTTCATGGAAATATAAACGGAGCAGTTGAAACCTGCCTTGAAGCGTTTCACCGGCTGTATAAGTACCTCAACTTCTCAAACCCGGTGTTGAGCTCAAAGATTGACCCACAGGGTTGTGGGTGGGCGTTTGGGCTAAACATCTTTGATTTAGTGGCATGGAGAAACACTAATGTGACAGGATTGTATCAATACTGGGTAGAACAGAATGCAGATGGAAACCTATGGAAATTAGGCACATTGCCAGCTGGTCTTTTAGCATTCTATGGACGGACCGAGCCACTGGACCGAAGATGGCATGTGTTAGGCCTTGGTTTTGATGTTAGTATTGATAACAGACTCATAGAGAGTGCGGCTGTGGTTCATTTCAATGGAAATATGAAGCCATGGTTAAAGATTGGGATAGGAAGGTATAAGCCTTTATGGCAAAAGTATGTCAACAGAACTCACCCATATCTTCATGACTGCGTCACAAGCTGAGTGGTCATTATGAGTGTAGAATCAGAAATAGAAAATTTTGTTTTTGTATTGTTTTAGATGTTAATTAGTTATAAATTATATTCTTTTGTTTGATTTTTTAAATCATGCTGACATTCGTTTGAAAGAAATATAGTCTGATAGTTTTCCTCTCTCGAGTCAAGCTTTTGGAATCATTACGTGATTGTTGATAGGTGAAACCATGTTTGGTTTTCCTGGTGATTGGTCATACTGATTCAGGATCGTGGGACGCTTGTAGTGGTGACTGGTGAGGGTTCCAAGTGAAGCTAGTGTAAAAAGACCACAGGGCATTGCTTCCTAGCCAGCCATATCACCCTTAACGCCAATAGACTTAACCTTACTTGTTAGGTATAGCAGTTGATTGATCTGAAACTGTAAAGTAAAAAGTATCCTGTCTGGGTTACAACATTGAAACACATCAAAAGAACACGGAACAAGAAAAACAGGACACAGCTGAACTGGTTGATCCCTAATATCAGTGTTACTAGAAAAGCAAAGTTTGTGTTTCTTTATCTAATATTGTGTCATACCAAGCAATAGCGTACCTAGTTTGTTATGTAACTTCTTGTTATGTTAATTATACAATCTAATAAACAAGTTCCCGATAAGAACGCCTAACGGGATGGTAATTTGATTAAAAAATTTAATTATTTGAATGTCTGTAACCCTGGACGGCGAAATTGATGTCTACTCTATGATTTCAAATGGAAACATATTGTATGCATGTTAACATTGTTTACTCTATGATTTCAGTTGTTGTAGTTACACACATGTTAATTGAGATAGTTACACGATTAATTGATTATGTTACTAGCTTCATGTTAATTGACAAGTAATTATTTCGAATTTATAATACTATCAGTTTGATTTTATTTATTCTATTATACTTGCGAGGCTTTATGTAGATAGAATCCCATGCCACTTTATAATCTCGATGAATCGATGATGTATATGACAATCTAGAAGCTCTTGCAAAGACAGAGGTGTTAGATCGGGTATAATGGTAGTGGTCACCATCACCTCCATGTCAACGCCACATTCTCCTCATTCTATCTACATTTTCCCTATTTTTACCCTCGTAGTGGTTACCGCACTCCTTACTATTTACTTAAACATACAAATACCACACAACACACTCGCACACATGCACGTTTTATTTTCATTCCTTGCAGGCCACCATGTCTCCTCATTTTTGCTTGATCAAGCGTCATCTTCTACCCTGGTATTAATCTTACGCGCAAAAACATGTTCAAAGTGGGAGACCACGCACATGCAGGCTTAGTCCCTTGCAACATACTGCCTTGGGATTCCATATTAGAAGTACTTATGTTGCGATTTTGAGATACTCCGTACTAAATAAGTAGTTCTGAGTTTTGGAGTAAAGTTAAGATTAATTTGATTATTTTGAGGTTAAGGTATATATTATTTCAAAGAAGTCCTTGGATAAAATCGTAATCTTATTTTGTTTTTTTTTTATTTATTTATTTATTTATTTGTTATTATTATTTATTTTATTTTATTTTTGCCAATAATAGAGCCTAAGCAACTATGACATGTTATGATAATGTGCGTATTAAATACTTATTTATTTATTTATTTTTTTTTTTTTTTGCAATTATGACATGTTAGTACAAGTAGGACATTCAGAGACAATTTTAAATTTTGCTCAAAAAGGAGAGACAATTTTAAAAGGTCGCATTCCCTACTAGTTTTAATGCTCCTTTTTCTTTTATCAAGCATAATGATTCGAATCGAGCTTTTTGGTCAAATTCTTATGCAGGGGTACAAACTATATATATAATTAATAAAACATTTTATATATTTGTCAATGTTAACAATGAAAGAGTTGGTATTTCAGAGGAGGCAGAGGTCTAAGACAACGGGACCCAATATCCCTTTACATTTTCACATTGGTAATGGAAGTATTCACTCTAGTATTGCATAAGCAGATTAGTGAAAATGGGAATTTTAAGTTTCATTGGGGATGCAAAGAGCTTCAAATTTATCATTTATTCTTTGCTGATGATCTACTTGTTCTTTGCCATGGTGATTTCAACTCAGTAAGTGTGGTGAAAAAAACTTTGGACATGTATGTCTGGATTGAATCTTAATATTGAAAAAAGCAGTCTTTCTTGAAAATGTACAGGATCAAGTAAAACAAAATGTCCTAGCAATCCTACCCTTTAAGGTTGGAACCCTTCCTGTCTCAAACTTGGGAGTGCCTCTCATCACAAAACATCTTAGCTTTACAGATTGCAAATGCCTTATTGATAAAGTGAAGTCTAAGGTTAGTAATTGGAAGAACAAAATGTTATCCTATGCTGGTAGACTATAGCTTATTGCATCCATCCTCTCTTCTACGCAAGTCTACTGGGCTTCAGTTTTCATCCTCCTTAAATCTGTCATCAATGAAATTGATAAAATCCTGAAGGGTTTCTTGTGATGTCAAGGGGAATTGTTAAAAGGGAAGGCCAAATTTGCTTGGAAGCAAGTCTGCAAGCCAAAAAGATGAAGGTGGTCTAGGTATAAAAGATCATGGTTTGTGTAATGAAACTCTTATGTCTAAACATCTATGGAATGTAGCTAGCAGGAAAGAAACCTTATGGGTGAAATGGGTCAATGTGGTTACACTAAATGGGGCTAGTAAATGGAGGTGGAATGTGAGAAAAAATCAAGCTATTGATGTAAGCAGATACTGAGTCTAAGAGATAAAATGAGAACTCATGTTATGAGTAAAGTGGGCAATGGGTAAGTATCTATCTATGGCATGATAGGTGGTGGGATCCTGAACCTCTAAGGGGCAGTTTGGTATGCAGGTTTTGACTTGTATGAATGAAATGATTCTTGAAAGTTGCAGTTTGGTTTGATACTATTGGAATAAAATAAATGATTTGATTCAAAAACTCATTCCAACATATTTCGGAAGGTTTTGTTGATAGACATGTACTTTATTGACACATTTGAATTCTTTCTTTACTTACAGCCACATATTGTACCACAATCTCAAAAATTATCTCTTTCTATATCCTATTAAATATTTTTAAATTCACTATTAATTTATAAATTAGATACATGTTTACTTAATTAAGTATTTTCTCTCACTTCAATTTCTTTCAAACAAATCCCAAATCCAAATCTCGTTCTATGCCCGTCTACAAACCAAACGCACCTTAAGTAAATTCGTGCCGATGGAAATAGTGACATAAGCTGGTTTGGATCACACATACGAAACTTAAAGACATGATTTGTGAGGGGCAATGGAGTTAGCCTGAGGAATGGCAATACTTTCCCTATCATTCAAACAATTCTCATACCAAGCCTAAGTGTCTCTAATGACAAGTATATGTGGTGTTCCAATGATGGGAGGTGTGTAATCTAATCAACTAATAGAGCATGGAAAGACTGGAGACCAAATGGAGATAAAGTGAATTGGGGTGATCTTGTGTGGTTTTCAAATTGTACTTACAAACACACTTTTATTATGTGGATTGGAGTTCATGGGAGACTAACAACACATGATATACTTCAAAAGTGGTACCCTGGAAAACAAATGGTATGCCCTTTGTGTGAAATTTGCCCTGATTCACTCAACCCCTATTCTTTGAATGCCCTTATTCCAACAAAATATGGGTAGAATTGAAGAAGAGGACTGATCAAGAAGCATTGCCTGATAAATGCGAAGATATAGTGAATTTAATGACAAGTGTGAAGTTCAATAAATCAATCAAGAGTATTCTCAAAAGAATTGTGCTTGCAGCATGCGTTTACTTCATAAGGAATGAAAGGAATAAAATGTAAGGAAACGGTTACACTTTTATTAATAATAAAATTAACAGTAAGTAAATAACAGAAAATAAATACAAACAGAATGTAGGCATAGACATAAGACAAACTCTAATAAACGATAATTAAATTAAACAATAAACTAGTCAAAAAGACTCACTTGATCACCAAATAGAGATCAACAACGAAGCAATAAAAAGCCGAGGCACGTGTTTGACACGCTTCCCTTAAAACAGATTCGCCGTCTGTTTCCTAGGGTACAACAGCCAAAATAGTAAGTTGTACTGTCGAACTTAACTAAACTGCCAGGAATTTCATCTTAAGAGATGCGTATTCCTTATGTTGGAAATCAATAATATCTATTGATTTGATGTGTGTCAAACCTATGGAATTAGGGCCTTTATTTATACACAATAGATTCCCTCTAAGTTTACCCATCCAACCGATGTGGGATAGAAAATAAACTACTTTTCCACTTTAGTCATGGTACCGAATGACTAACTTTGAGACCCGATATCTCATTCACATAAATTCTATTTTGGACACATAAAGGCTCATTGCGAAGCTCTCTTCAAGGAGAACGTGAACCTACAAACTATTACTTATATATATGACACATACATATAAATAATTGTGTCCAAAGTTGGTCAAAAGTCATTTTTGCCAACCAAGTTTCCAACAATCCCCCACATGAATGGAGATCGGTCGTAATACACAAAAATTACGATGAAATTACAATAGTTGAATCTTGCAAAGGATAGGTAGGTGTGACCCTTTGAACCTTCCCTTGTGAGATGCACTTAGTCTCCTAGATCTGAGTAGACGCTATGTCCTTGAACTCAACATATGTTTACGTAGACGACAATACACACTCACACAAGACTCTCCCTATCATTGTTAAGTCCTCATAGTCATGTTCATTATGGTCTTGAACATTTGCCTGGTTCTGCAAGAGCTTTTAGGATTTGCGTCCCCCACAATTCCCTTCGAAGCGACCCCACTTCTCTCTCACATAGGTGATTTCACCTTGAATCATTAAAAACATATGTTTTGTGATTTCATCTTGAACCATTATGCTTTATGATTTCAACCTGAATCATAAAAGCCATATGTTTAACCTCTCAACAAGTCACATTTGTTATAGGAATGGACTAGGAAGTTACAATATTTAGTAACTCCCCCACATTGACATGACTTCCCCAACATTTCTATGATTAGGTTGTCCTATTGAACCCAGATCTTGGGATCTCCAGTCAACTGGGTTAGGTTTTCCTTCATAGAAACTCATTCCTTCAAGGGCTTTAGTCCCATTCCTTTGGACGACTTACTAACTAACTATCTGCTTAAGCCTTTCGTAAGCGGATCCGCGATGTTATCCATTGACTTTACGTAATCAATCGTGATAACTCTAGTTGAGAGTAGTTGTCGCACCAATCAATGTCTATGATGGA
This sequence comes from Artemisia annua, assembly GCA_014162995.1. NCBI lineage: Eukaryota > Viridiplantae > Streptophyta > Magnoliopsida > Asterales > Asteraceae > Artemisia > Artemisia annua. The sequence goes on along the minus strand of LBNU01034200.1, from coordinate 34,101 downwards.
TATGTCTCGACTTACCATTTTACATTGTGATATGAGCTCTGTCAATTTCCAATTGACTATCACACTTTATATAGATGGTCGTTACCAGTTTACGCCATCTTGGTATGTCCACTACGAATTAACGTAGATATCCCGCATATTCTACAAATTTATCTCAAATGATAAATTTAAATTTGATCATAGATTTAGCTAAAAAAGACTGTTTGAAATCCTTTTAAGATTTCTAAGACACAGCTTCCCACGTAGAGTCAATACATCCGCTCTAGTGGATCCATATTCTTTATGTAAGAATCCATATTTGCATTACTCTATCATTAGATAGCAGTTGGATTTCTTCCAAAATGCAATATCATAAGTATCATAGTACTCGTGTAATACTATTCAAGTGGTCATCACTTGAATTACTGGTATATTTACTTAACCTGATTATAACTGATAAATCAGGTTCACACACGTCATTAGACACATAAGACGCCCAATATTCTTTGAGTATTCAAAATGGGCAACACCTCTACCTCTATTATAAATAGATTTAAAAAGATGTCATTGGAGTTCTAGCTAGGCCGGAATCCCCCACATCGAACCTCTCAAGAATATTGTCCTTTTAGTGTTTTTGACTTCAAAACAAATCCATCTGGTTTCATATGATCTTAGTTCCAAGAACCATATCGAACAACCAATGTAGTTCATGTCAAATCTTGACTCCAACATTTCATTAGTGGATTTGTTCATCTTGTTATCACTTCGAGTGATAAGTATACCATCTATGTATAAACACACGATTACATATATACAAGCGATTTTTTTTTCATACATCCATTTATTTGGTATCCACATTCTGAAACATGGCGTGGTAGAAAATTTGGATGTCATTGTTTGGGAGCTTTTACTAAGCCGTATAGTGACTTAACAAGCCTACAAACTTTGCTCTCTTATCTAGGAGCCATGAAACCCTCAGCCTGATTCATGTAGATTTCTTCTTCTAAATCCCTGTTTAGAAATGCCATTCTCACATGCATTTTGGTAAACTTCCAAATTTCTTAAAACGGCAATAGCAAGTAGCATCCTAATATAGGTTATTCGAGCAACTCACGAATATGTATCAAAGTTAGCTAGACCTTCTTTTGTCCAAACTCTTTAATCACCTATATTGCTTGATACTTATCAATGGTTCCACCGACGACCTTTGTGGTTGTTAGTTATAAACCATTTGTAGCCTAGTGGTTTACCACCAGGAGGTAAAACCACGAGCTAATGTATCTTTTTTGTATAATAGAATCTATTTCACATATGATGGCTTCTTTCCATTGAGGCCATCCTGAGGAAGTTACCGCTTCTTTGTAAAAAGTAGTTTCATTTTCAACCATAAAAGAAACAAAACTAGGTCCAAACGATTTCCTGTTTCTTGCCCGTTTGCTTCTTTTTAGTTCAACTTATTCTTCTAGGTTGATCTTGTCTCACATCATGGAGATCATAATCAATTTCTTGTTGTCTCTTATCAGAACAACCTTATCATCTTGATGTCTCTCATCATGAAGGACATCATCATTTAGTTGCCTCTCATCATGGACAACTATATCATCTAGTCTAGATGAACATCCATTTTCCTCGGATAAATAAGGAAACACAATTTCAAACAATGAAAGTTTTCCTTGATTCCATTATCGTATCTTTGTATATATTCAGATTTTCTGAATCATATCCAATTAAATGATAAGCACTACTGTAATGAGCATATCACAAAATATGCAATCCACAGTTTTAGATCCAATATTTTGAATCTTGCTTTCCCCCACATGCCATGGCTTAAATGAGGACTTTAATAACATGGCATAACCATATATTTTAAGGCATGGTTATTTTCATTCAACAATTTTGTTGAGGCGTATATGGAGCAATAAATTTGTGTCTTATTCCAATGTTTAGCACATACATTTGGAAATGGAGACACATATTCACCTCCGATATCACATCGAACCGCCTTGTTTTCGATAATAAGTTGATTCTCAACATATTTGTATATTTGTATAGATCAATCTTGTCTATATCCTTACTCTCAAGTAAGTATAAATAGCAATATTTTGTACTACCATCAACAATTACGATGAAATACTCGCTAATTGCTACCTTAGCAAGTACCGATTCCAAATCACATAAAACCACGTGAATCAAGGGTTCGGTCAATTTTCGGTCAACCGAGTGAAAAGACAACCTTGTTAATTTAGCTTCAACACAAGTTTCACTTTTGTAATCCGTGTTTGTTTATTTAATTAAATAACGTATTGAGTTAAAATTAACATGTCCGAGTTGGCCATGCTATACATTTAAAGAATCAAATAAGCTGAATTCATACTCATTTTAATTCAAACAACCATTAAAAAAATTAGATTTAGCTTAAATATTTAATGAAGGGCATAACCCGTACCGACCAAAATTTTGTTCAATGTTAACTCAATTTTATTTGATTAAAATAAAAAGAAAGCCAAATTTATTAAGCAACCATCCAGACACAAGATTCCTACGAATCTCTGGCACATACAACGTGTTGGTTCACTTAAGCTCTTTTCCACATGTGAATTTCAACATCACATTTCTTTTTCCCTTGCTATTAGCAGTTGTAGAGTTGCTCATAAATTGCATCTCTCCATTTTCTGCTGCTTTGAAAGAGTTAACCAAACTCTTATCATCATACTTATGACATGATTCCCAAGTGTTAATCCACCGTTATCTAAGGTCGGATCCCGCCTTGGCAACAATTTTCATGTCATTCAGGCCATTTAACCCATAGTTATGGCATATAAAATTTGAATGCTTTAAAGCATCTACCGTACACATAACTTGAGTATCGGTCTCCCTTCCATCAAGTTCGGGAGCAGATCCTTTAGATGTCACTCGTGACATTCCAAACATTCTGTTAATACGAGATTCCGTTATTAGTCTAAAACTAAATTTGGAATAATTAACAACTTGCTATATCACAAAGTGTTTCTTAACAAAATGATTACATCAAATTTTGTTTAAAACACTACTGTTTTGTAAGATCCATTATACAAAACCGCTTTTAAAGAAGTCTTTCAATTGGAACAATTAAACAATATCGCATATTACATAATGTTTTTTTTTTAAAACAAATTTGTAATATGATTTTGTATCACATGGTCTAAATTCTACAATGAAACTCGACAAGGTTTCAAAATAGATTTACTCTTCTAAAGAAACTCAGCAAGGTTTCTAAATATATTCCATAAAGATTCAAGAACTTTATTTAGTTTATAATTAAACTCAACCTGGTTTAAATAACCTAAACAAGTTAAACAAACTTTTCTACCAATTTGGTAGAAATATTTGTGGAAAACTAGAAGGGGGGGGGGGGGTTGAATAGTTTTCTCCTCTTTTTCGTTTTATAAAAAGTTTGTTTGAAAAACCTTCAATTAGAGTTTATTATGAAAACAATATATAATCAATATGATTAATTATATATTTGTACTTTTGAGTTTGTTTTCAAAACTTAGTTTTATGAATAAATCTTTGGTTGATCTTTATATGAATATGTTTTCCTTTTGAAATCTTAAAACGTTTTATATCAAATCATCTATTAAGTTAAACTCAATATGAGGAGTGTGAATAATAATGTAGTTGATCATATCATATAATTATGCACATCATCACAATATTAACTTGCAACTATAACACAATCAATCATCATGCCAATATAAGCAACACCCAACGCATATATGCATGCATAGATATAAAGCGATAAATGCAAGAGTAAATGTAAAGAGATAAGAGAAAGAAGATGCAAACCGGACACGATGATTTATAGTGGTTCGGCTACAAGGTCTCCTTCCTTGCCCTACTCCACTCCCCGAGTCACCTACTCGAGAGTTTTCTTCACTACACAACAAGCTCCCTTATGGCGGAGAAAACCTTACACAACGTTGCTTACACCGGCTTAACGACACAAAGCTAAATGTCGGGTCCTAATAGTAGCTAGAACCAATCTCACAACACAACACAACACAACTTCAATCACTACACAACTTCTTCACAACTTCACGACTTCTTCACGACTTCATGACTTCTTCACGACTTCACGACTTCACAACTTCACAACATCTTCAGGACTTCACAACTTCACAACATCTTCACTACTTCACAACTTCATGACTTCTTCACTACTTCACACCTTCATGACTTCTTCACTACTTCACAACTTCATGATTTCATTACCCACTACTATGTAAGATCATCTTGATGGCTAATATCTTGGGGGCATATATTATTATCCATTGGATAAGTCTAAAAATATTTTTGTGTATCTAGTTGAGGTACCAGAATATTTCTTAGGCTCATTTCAGTGTTTGGTAATGATCCCCATAAGGTAGTTTCCTGCATAACGAGTATACAGTTTTCAAACTGTCTATGACTGGTATACTATATAATGGAAATGGAGTGCTTGATTTGTTATAATACATATTTTGTGTTTCAAACCTACTAAATACCAGGGATTGATACAAGTATGTTATGTGGACTTGTATATGCAGAGTTGTGGTTCAATTTTATCTGCAAGCTTAAAGGTTTACCCTTATTTCTTTATTTTCCAGCCTTGGAAACTAAATAATTTAAGCTCACTTCAAAATGATGGCCTTGTATCTTGGTCTCCTCTATCCTAATTACTATAAATATTCATGATTGACAATCAAGTAGGCCTTTGTTAGGATATTGTGAGTGTGTCTGGTTGTTTCTCAGTGGCAGGATTTGGTGATCCATAGTAGGTTTCCATTTTGAGAATCGTAAAGTAAGCTTGAAGGGTAGTGTATGTTGCTAGGAACAGTGAGGAGTGAAAGATGAACCTACTTAGTTCTAGCTATACATTGCTAAAGGAGGGTTGGATGTTTCTCAGTCGGGGTGAGTATTCCCAATTTCTGATGCCTCTTAGTTATCTAAGATGGAAATGTAGGTCACTAGTATAGCTCCTGATTGGAGAGGTTGGGTGGCTATAGCTTGCATAATGATGCCTTTCCCTATTCCTTCAAGGTCGTTGTTCATGAATGATGATGGTTGGATGATCTTGTTTGGGAGTTTGGGTTAGAAAATATAGTTATGAAGCTATGATCTTGGTGCATTTTGGGTGAATAAAAAAGATGGTACGTTGCTGTAAAAGTGAATTGCTGCTATACTAATGCTTGGTTTGTTTTACTCTGTTTGAGTTGCATCAAAGTTTGTATTGATTATCAGAGATCTTTTTCTTAGTTGTATCTAACATCGGATAGACGATAGTTTTGTTATATTGTATTCTGGATTGGGCATGTCCTATCCAGTTGATGTAATGTTACTTAAGTTATAGAATAGTTTATATCTTTCTAAAACTATATAATCTTATTTGAGTTGTTCTATATATACTTTCAATAAGGAATTATCGATTAGCGCTGCTTGATTGCTTAAAAGAGTATATGTGTCCATAATTCGAAACTTTGATTGTTTGAATCGGTCAAAACATAACTTTGAAACTAATTTTCTCAAAAATTGTTATGTGTGACTAAAGTTTGTAAACTACTCAAAGTCTCAAACTAGAATGAACAAACAAGTACACACAAAATGAACCGGTAACGAACTTGTTACTAAACATTTATGATCGCAAATTAAGAAACGAGGATACATGTATCCGTTTTCATAGAATTTAGATTGACGGGCAGTTTTTCAAAAAAAAAAAAAAAAAAAAAAAAAAAAGAAGAAAAAAAAAAAAAAAAAAAAAAAAAAAAAAAAAAAAAATAAAAAAAAAAAAAAAAAAAAAACAAAAAAAAAAAAACAAAAACAAAATAAAAAAAAAAAAAAAACAAAAAAAATAAAAAAAAAATAAAAAAAAAAAAAAACAAACAAAAAAAAAAAAAAAAAAAAAAAAAAGAAAAAAAAAAAANACTCTGGTATACTTTTAATCATTCTAGTTGCATCTGTTAATTTCCACATTTGAAAATTCCATCTAAGCTTTTAAAATCAATATTCGACTTTGACCAATTGAGTAATTCACACTTCAAAGACGACCCGAAAAGCACGACTGAAATAGGCATATAAATGCCTGTGGATGGAAGGTGAAGTTATATCACATCCCAAAACCAAAGAAGCAATTGTTTAAAGATCATTTATTCACCTGTACACATGGATTACACAAACAAACTGCTATGCTTTCTTTTTGTTGCGGTTTTTATGGCCTCAGTGACAGAGGCCAGAAAGCGCAATGCAACCCATATCCAATTCTACATGCACGACACCCCTGGTGGACCCAACCCATCTGCAGTCCGTGTTGCAGGGCAACCCATCAATGCCACGGCGGGAGCTATGTTTGGGTTTGGTTCCATTTATGTCATGGACAACGCCCTCACTACGACCCCAGAAGTTAACTCCACCCTTATTGGTCGAGCCCAAGGGCTCTACGCCATGGCCTCCCAGGAAGGTGAGTTTAGCCTCCTTATGACCCTCACCTACAACTTTGTCTCGGGAGCGTACAATGGTAGTTCTCTTAGCATTGTTGGCAGGAACCCTGTGATGAATGAAGTTAGAGAAATGCCGGTGGTTGGAGGTACCGGGGTTTTTAGGCTTGCTCGTGGTTTTGCTCTAGCGAAGACACACTCGATGAATCAAATGGATGCCATTATCGGATACAATGTCACTGTGATACCGTATTACTAGTAAACATTTAGAACAAGTTGATATCAACGTTAATAGTGTATTTGTTTCAGTTTTGAATGACTGAAGAACAATTTAATTTCATGTATCCTGCAACATTTTGTTAAATTATTTACATAATAAACATCCTTTATGTTATTTTTAGTCAACGTTATAGAGATTTTTGAAAAAAGTCAATAATATTGACCTATGATCTCCTTTAAAAATAATTCTAACTTGTGTTACAGAGATTTTTGGAAAAAAGTCAATAATATTGACCTATGAACCACAAACACAAACCACAAGCAGCGAAAAAAATACTATGAAAATAATAATAATAATAAATAAAATAACGGGCTGTTTGTTTCACGGGTGTGGCACTGTTGGAATCGAATAATTCTTCTATCATTAGTTTGGTTCATGGGATTTGGGTTTCAATGTGTCAGCCATACCTTTAGATATGGGATTGCATGAATCCTCGGTAGGTAGTCTGGTATCACATTTATTTGACTTTCATTTCATTAAATGTTTGTCCTTTTCTTTAGTTAACTCTCGATATGCACCCTATATTCTCTTTAATTAATTTCAAAATAATATTAAATTATTAAATCAAATTTTATAATATAACTAACTGGGTCCTTTTTATTATATAACAATATTAAATAAAAACCAATTCTAAATTACATTTCACAAAACAAACAACATTAATACTATCAATCAATTTTTATTTCTTTCAATCCATACCGAATCTAAATCCTATTCTAACCCCATGATCATACCAAACGCACCCTAAATAAAAAATAAAAAACCCTATTAATGAAGGTGGGGCGTGGTTAGGGGAGTGAGTAGGGGTTGACCCGACCAGACTCCGAACTCAATAAGATCTTATAGGATCGGGTTAATCGAGTGAATAAAATTAGTCGGGTTTGTTTGATCGACTCGAACCCGAGAACCCGATATTGTTATCGGGTCGGGTTATAGTTGAATTATTTTTCTTATCGTGTTCTCTGGTAAACCCGATAAGACCCGAAAAATGCTATTTGTTTATTTTTAAATAAAAGCTTGTAAAACACTCCTGCGTCAATCGGGTTATGAGGTCGTATTTGGGACTTATCGGCTCGGGTCTATCGGGTTTTGGAAAAATAAAAACTAACCCGCAATCTGACCCTATAAGGAATCGGGTATATTGGGTCGAGTCTATCTGGTTGCGGTTTATCGCGTTATTGAGTTACTTGTTAAGGAAAATACAATAGATGCAATAATCAAAAGCTTGTTTTCACTATCCTTGTTGCTTTCATAGTTACGTTAAAAGCTTCTTGCTGTTTCTTTAGAAAAACAACTTCTTACTGTTGATACTAGAAACTCTTATTTTGGCGGCCACTAAATTTGCTTTAATCATTTGTTAAATAATAATAATAATAATAACAATTAAAAGAGGAGAGTTATATTAAATACCAAACTTTTCTTACTCATCCCCACCATGCATCTAAAAAGAAATCAATAGTTGAGATTAAAAGCATTTTAATATTTCACCCATTTTTTATAATTTAAATATCTCTTAAACCGTTAATTGTTAAGCGAAAATAATTACACCACCACGACGAGCATTTAATTATCTTTCTATAGACGGACACTTTGATATATTTTCGACAAAAAAAAAAAAATCGTTTTTTTCACGTTTTTTTTTCGTGGCCGAAAAAATAATATATGCTATATCATATATGATATTACATATCATATATGATATGTAATATCGTATATGATATATTATATGTGATTTTTTCGGCCATGAAAAAAAACGTGAAAAAACGGTATATTTTTTTTCGCTTAACGATTAACGGTTTGAAAGATTAATATTTGAAAAAAAATGATGAAAGTGGATTTTTAAATTGTTGGGATTAATCTCATCCATTAGATCAAATAAAGATGGAGGGTGGAGATTAGTCCCTTGGTATGTAAAAAAAGTTTGGTCCTCAAATAATCTTAAATAAAAAAAAAAAAAAAAAAAAAAAAAAAAAAAAAAAAAAATCCTTTAATCGTATTACTACGAGTCTACGAGTCCGCTTCCCTTTCTTTTTTGGAATAACTATACATCCATCAAAATATTCCAGCGAGGACGATAGATTTCTTCAAATGTACAAATTAATATGAAGCAGCCTATGTATGCAACGAAAACCACATGTGACTGCGGGTTGTCATGTATCTACGTAAATAAACAAATGCATTCTCATACAAGAATGCATTTTTCTAACTTTTAGAAAAAATATATATACGTAAAGAATATGCGTAAATAACCAAAAGCAGCCTGGATATGTATGCAACGAAAAAGAATATGCGTAAAAACTCATAGTGGCATATGCATATCAATATATCATCAGCTGATCAAATGCATTTTTCTAACTGATTGGCTCTGAAGCCAACAGGTTTATCACTGCAAGCTACCCACTTGTGAATGGATAATGTAATAAAGAATCCTGAAAGTCTAGACACAAGCAGTCTTAGAGCACAATGCAATGAAATCCTGGAGAGTTTAGTGTTTCCCGGGTTCGTTATGTCCCAAGAGATGTGATATTCTGAGTAGAACGAATTCGAGATCAAAATGTTGAATGGAAAAAGGGGTGGTGTATAACAAAATCAATCACTTTAACTACAGTTAAAATCTGTAAATTACAGCGACTTAAATGCAAATTAAATAAAAAAAAAGATAAAACTATATTTAAAAAAACGTATACGTTTACGTTTAAATAAACGTCAACGTATGAAATAAAAAATGAACTTAAAGAAATTAAAAGGCTATGAATATGAAAATTGTATTTTTACAAACCTAATGACTTAAGAAAATTATTATAAAAAGAAAATTATTTATTTAACTATTTATTTATTTATATTAATTATTAACTATTTATTAAACTATTTATTATACCTAAAATAAAGAAATTAAAATAAACTTAGAAGATAAATAAAAACTTAGAAAATCTAAAACTATTATAAAAGTTTTAAATATTTAAAACTAAAATATATTTATTACACTATTATTCTAATTATGATTATTTAATTATTATTTATTATTTAAACTAAATTACCAAGAATAATATGAAATATTACTAGGAAATGGAAAAATTTGACTTAGATAAATCTAAAGTATCCTAAAACTTATTTTAAAATAAAACAAATTTATTACACTATTTATGTATTTATTATTAATTAACAACTATTTATTTATTTATTATCTATTTAGTTAATTTAAATTACAAAAACTAGGAAATGAACAGTGAAATATGCAAATATATTTTTTTACAGATTACAAATAACTTATATGACTTAGAAAAATTATAAAAACTTATCCTAGTTATTTATTAAATATCTAAACTATTTTATTATTTTATTTTACTAAAACCTTAAAACTGTTTTGATTTTTTATTAATTATTAAATGAAAAGTAAAAAATCTACAAAAAATATAGTTGTGTAGAATTAGTGCAGAAAAAATACAAAAATATAAAATATAATGTCTAGTTACAAAATAAGCAGAAATAGCTAACTCAGCTTAAGGCAAATTGGTGATTAAGGTGTTAAATAAAAAAGGGTGCAAGTGTATAACGAGAAAAGTCCCTAGGGCAGTTGGTATTGGTGTGTGTGTTGAGGCTTTGGTGTGCAAGAGTCAGGGGTTCGAATCCCCTTTTTGCACTTTTTCTGTTTCTTTTTTTTTTTTTATTTATAGTAATAACAGCAACAAGAACACAACAACAACAACAACTAATTAACAACAACAACAACTATAACAAACAACAACAAAAACAAGATCACTCAGCAACAGATAGCAAGAACACAAAATCACAAAGGATTTTTTTCTTCTTTTTTTTTTTTCTTTTTGATTACTGAGTTCCCACAAACACAACACAAACACTAAAAATAACAACAATAACTAGAACAATAACAAGAACACTTAAACAATAACAACAACAAGATCAACAGTAGAAAGATTTCATGATCACAGATTCAAAAACTTAAGAACAATATAAGCAGTGGAATTATGATTCTAGCACAATAAGCAATTGGCCAAATAAGCCAATAAGCTAAAAGAAAAACAAACACAAATACAATGACAACAATACTAACAATCAATAATAAAAACAGATTAAGACACCAAGAACAAGAAATCAAAATCAAAAACTTAGCAACAGTGGCAGTCCAAAGGGTCTGTTTTGAGGCCAAGTGGGGTCCACAGAGATGATCTAAGATCCAAAATTAGTGAAGCTCTGAAAAGATGACTTGGGTGGCTTTCTAAAAAGCCAAAAATCAGAGCTTAAAGCTCACAAATAAGCAAATAGTGGTCTTATGAACTTGGTCAAATACACTGAGTACTCAGTGTACTCAGTGAGATGGGACAAAGAAAAAGCTCATAGCAGCCCTAGCAAATAAGCACTTAACTTGAAAATAAGCCTTGGTCCTTCAAGATGGGCTTATTGGCTTTCCAAAAAGCTAATAAACACCTTGTGGGACCCACTAATGAGCAATCTATGGACTTATAAAAAATGGATACAAACTGTGTGCAGGGCACTCTTTTTAAAAACAGGCTAAAAGAAAGGGACAAATAAGCAGTTTAATAAGCTATATAAAAATTACTAAAAATATACTGAGCAAGGCAAGCAACAAATGATTAATTATCCAAAAGCTCAAAAGATGAAAATCAATATTAAGTCCTGTGGAAAATGATCAAGTTTATTCAAAAATTTATTCTAGGAACTTTTGACTTTTTAGATTACCACCAAGGTTTGACCAAGATGAACTTTGAGCCTAAATTATTATCTAATTATGTTGTATTAAGCTAGTTAGATGTTAAATTAAGCTAGGCCAACAACTTGTGAGATGATTTGGGTAACTAAGCAACTAAAAATTCTAACAGTGAAGCCATAAGATGAAATCAAATGTCATTTTGATTTTTTATCAAACAAGGACTGGTTTATTTGCTTGTTCTGAACTAATATGACCTTAAGTGGTGTGATAGAACCAAAGATACAAACAAATTCACTCTGTAACACAGTTAAATCAAATGAACCAAACAACCCTTAATCAAGACAGATTTTTGATTACCAAAGCAACTCAATGATTTGGTCCTTAATTCAGTTGTCAAACCTTATAATATCATCACCAGAGATCAAATAAGCAAGAAACATATGGAACATAAGCACTAAACACAGGATTGACCCAAATGGTATTTTGACTGTGAGAAATGGATTTTTAGCAACTATAAAAACTAATCAACAAGCTATGAATTTAAGGTTCTAAACTGACTTATAAACNATTGCAATCCAAGTGAAACCCAAGAACCAAATACCAAATACCAATCCTATAGGCTTACCACTAAGCCACTAACCCAGGGCAATCCAAAATTCACCCTGCTCCAGCCTTGATCATGATGATCTCACACTTTTTATTTTCTCACTAATTTTTGGTATTTTTGGAGTATTTTTTATTTCTAAGTATTACTGATTAATTGGATTTCTAATAGCTTATAAAAGCTATTTAGGGAGCTTATATGATCCTATAAGTCCAATAACAACAACATTAAACATAATTCATTAAACATGAATTTTGACCATAATTTTGCACAAACTGAAATTTTGATAAAATTACTTAAATTGATGCTTAAAGGAGTTTCAAGATACAATGAGAACACTTAAACCAATACCAGAAAACCTTAAAATACAATGAAAATGATAATTAAAGAAAAACGACAATAATAAAAATTAAATTACATCTCTCTACACTGCTCCATCTTCTTTTTCTTTATATATGGAACCTCTAGGGTTTCTCTTGACCTTCTGAGCCTTTCCCACTTCAATTCTGACCCTTGGATCACTCAAACCAATCTCAACCGTTTAAAAACCTTTTTGGCGCCAAAAAGTCATAAGGGTTGTTATAGATAGCTTGGAGGTTTTTCAGGGCAATTAATGCCTCTTGGATGGTAGTTGGGGATGAGGGAACATGGTGAGGGTGAAATGAGGTGGAAGCATGGAGGTGAGGGGATTGTGTACTGAGTTGCAGTCCCACGTGGGGAAGGAGAAGAAAGGGGAGAGTTATATAAAAAAAAACGTGGAGGAGGGAGTAAATAAAAAAACGGGGTTTTTATTATAAAAGGGGTTAAGTGGGTTTTGGGCTGGGTTGTGATAAAGGGGTTATTGGGCCAGGGTATAGTTGGGTTTGGTTTGGATTGGATTTGGTTAATGATAAAGAAGGGATCCGTTTGGTTTAGTTTGAATAAGGACCAAAATTGTAATTTGTCCAAACTGAAAGGACCAATTATGCACACATTTCAAAGTTCTCATAAGGACCAAACTTGCCAAATACCAATAACACAAGAGCCAAAAATCCATTTTCCACTTTTTAAATACCCAAGGACCAATTTTGTAAATACCCCAAAGTTCAGGGACCTGTTTTGCCAATTTCCCAANACCTAACTAGTTTGACTAATATGAACTTAGGATTAAATCTACTTACTGATTTAGATGTTATAAGCTAATTAAAGACTATATTGATCAAATACAACAACTTATGAAAGAGATAGCATGATTTGGAAACATGAAAATCCAACAGATAATGAACAAGGATAGATTAAAGATTATTTTGACTTTTGTTCAAATATCACTGAGATTTTATGGTTCCTAAGACCTAATTGAGACTAAACATACATGCAACAAACAAAAAACACAACCAAAACACACTGCAACACAGATTTGCAGTCTATTCCAAACACAATTGTAAGTAAGTTGTTTTATGATTTTCAAAGCTAATCACTAATTCATACCATGAAACTGAATCCTAACACTTTATACTTATGTTATAAGATTAAATGAGTACTTTTACACTGATTTTAACAACAACAACCTAAGAATCAAAAATTTACTAATTTAACTGTCTAAAATGAAATAACTAGCAACTATGATATTTAACACATAAACATGTAACCTAAAGCTATATTATCACTAATAAACAACAAAGGATCATAAAAACACAAAGATCTAAGCAGATTTATCACTAGAACAGTAAATGCAAAATTGATCAAAAGAGCTTACAAATTGCAATCCAAGTGAAATCCAAGAACCAAGAACCAAATACCACTCCTATAGGCTTACCACTAAGCCACTAACCCAGGGCAATCCAAAATTCACCCTGCTCCAGCCTTGATCATGATGATCTCACACTTTTTATTTTCTCACTAGTTTTTGGTATTTTTGGGAGTATTTTTTTATTTCTAAGTATTACTGAATTCTTTGGTTTCAAATAGCTTATGGAAGCTATTTAGGGAGCTTATATGATCNTTAGAGTTTCTAATAGCTTGCACAAGCTATATAGGGAGCTTATGTGAGCTTAGAAGTCCAGTAACAACAACTTTAAACAACATTCATTAAACATGAGATTTTGAGTATGAAATTGCATATACTGAATTCAAACTGAAATTCTTTATTTGATTACTAAAAAAGCTTAAGAGTACACTGAGATCACTAGAACATTAACTTGAAAGCACTGAAATTACACTGGAATTTAAAAACACTTAAGTCGACATACATTTTCTAAATTACTACTAGATATCTTCCACATTGCTTCCTTCTCTTTCTTTATAGATCTTTTGGACTCCCCACATGTCTCTGATCATTTCCCATCAATAAAATTGACCGTTGGATGAGTCAAATGAATCCTAGCCATTTAAACTACTTTTGGCGCCAAAAGTCTCTCAAGTGGTTAGGAGCAGTTTCATTCCAATTAAAGAAGTTTGGAGTATTGTGGAGGTGTAAGGGACAGGATTGGTGATGTTTTAATGAGTTTAGTGTGATGTGGAAGCAAAACAGGGGTTGTGAGTGTAACAGTGAAAGAAAAGTGGTGGGGAAGCATTAATTGCATCATGGGTTTGTATGATGAGGAGGATGAGGTGGTGTTGTAGACTAGGTGAGGTGGAAAGGTGGTGAAACCACCTGGTTTTGGCTTTGCAGGGGTGAGGGAGAAGGATGAACAGGAAGGGTGGTTTGGGGGGGATGAGTCAACGGGTCAAACCCCGTTTTATATAAAGTTGGGTTTATTTTTTTTGTTGGGCTTTTGAANAGAGGTTGTGTGAGTGGAACAGTGAAAGAAAATTGGTGGGGAAGCATTAATGGCAAAGTAGTTTGAAGTATGGGTGTAGGGGTGAGCTGGGGAGATGAGGTGGAAGGGATGAGGTGGAAGGGATGAGGTGGTAGTGAAACCACCATGGTTTCTGGTTTGCAGGTTGGGGTGAGCAGTGAAGGTGGGAAGGGGACGAGTCAACGGGTCAAACCCCGTTTTATATAAAGTTGGGTTTATTTTTTTGTTGGGCTTTTGGACTGGGCCAGGGAAAGGGTAAGGGTTATTGGGTTTTTATTTTGGGTTAAGGGTTTATAATAAAGGGTGTAGTTTTGGTTTTGTAAGGTTTATAAGCCCAAGGACCAAATCTGCCAATTTTGGATTTTTGAGGGATTGAACTTGTAATTTTCTCAAAGTTATCATAAGGACCAATTATGCCATCCAAGAATAGTGCAAGGTTTATTTTTGATATTTTTCCATTTTAAAAACCTTAAGGACTATTTTTTGACAATTTTGAAACTTGATGACTGAAGTTGTCATTTTGCAATTCTTAACTTTTATGGACTTCTTTTGACAACTTATGAATCCCAAAGACCTTTGATGATATTTTCCATGTTTTGAATAACCAGTGACTAGTTTTGACAAATTTTCAAAGTTTAGGGACTGAAACTGCCAATTATGCAAAGTTGACTGTTTTTCATCAGTTTTCAATCCTTTTGTATCTGAAACACATAAAAACACAATTCAAAGAGATTTTATGTATTTTGTGGTATTTCTGTGTGTTTTCAGATGTTTTTGTAGTCTAAATGTAACAGAAATGATGAGTATTTGCACACTCATCACTAACTTTTAGAAAAAATATATATACAAAACTACTTTTTATTGTAACACATATATATGCGTATAGAAGCCTAGTTTTGTGTTTCATGCTAGACAAAAATAATATTACTAATTATAGTGTTGTATGCTAGACAAAACAAGTGTCATATTTTAATGAATAAAGAACACGAGAAATCACTTAAGAGTGGCCTAGTGGCAAAAGGGCTTGCGACTATCACTCTAAAATGTGTGAGGTCTCAAGTTCAATTTCTGCTAGGTGGAAACAACTAGTGGCCACGCCAAACTCCTCAAAAGGGAGGGCTTTACCTGGTTTGAGTCTGTGTAGCGGTGGGTTGAGACCCCGTGAATTAGTTGGCCAAAAAGGTCGGAAATCATGGTTATCAATAAAACAAGAACACGAGCATTTCTATCACTTAGAGCATAAGGTAACATGCCCATGAGTTATAACATAACTCACTGCCATGTCAGCGCCACATCAGCTTTAACCTTTTAACCTTAACTTACCACTTTCCACCATGGTACCATAACTCACTTTAACTCACCTTCACGTCAATTTACAAATTAACCCCTTAACTATTTCATTCATTCAACAACCCAAATATTTCATTAATAACCTTAAAAATTAAAAAAAAAAATGCTACTAAAACCACAGGAATTAAAGTGTAACAACCACACTACACAAGGACTAAACTGCAAATATTTCATTAAATACCCTATCCTCTTCCTCCTATACCACACACCTGCGCGCGCGCGCGCGCACACACACACACACACACACACCATCGACAGCATCCAAAACCAAGGGGGCCTTTATGTAAACTTTTCATAGCTTTAACGCGGCGTTATTTCCTTACCGTGTTGCGTTAACGTGTAAATGTCCTCCACCCCCGGTAAGGCTTAACGTGGGTTAACGTGTTCGAGTCATGGCATAACGCGGGGTCGAAAGGCATGTTACCTTTTGCTCTTAACATATTGTAAAAAAGATTTATTAATGGCTTTTCTCAAAAATTAAAGATTCGTTAACATGTCACTATATCTTATCGAGTTAACTCGATAAGAAGATAACTAAGACCCTAACCTGACTTTATTAAGCTATCGGGTTGACCCGATAAACTTGATAAGTTAAGTTGAATCCGAATCAACCCGATCCTATAAGACTTTATCGAGTTCGGGTTAGATCAGATCAACCCTTTTGACACCCCTACCCCTAGCTGCCACACGTTACAACCTAATGCATGAAGTCTATTATCACCTCACGCATGCCAATCGATCAATTAGTGAATCACAAAGTTAGTTGCTTCATTGCTGTGACATATGTACAGGATGATTGGATTATAGGTACTGCCCAAATAATGGGTTTTAGAGGTCTTATTTAGTTTCCTTTTTTTTGAGAACGGCACCACACTTGAAATCCGACCCCCCGAGTTAAACCATCCAAACGGGCAGGCCCCGGGACCCGAACCACTAGGAGAGATCCGCGAAGGGAAATCCCTAGAACTCACGGCTTCGCACTAGTAGGGATGAGAAAAAGAACCAAAGAACCGGAACCGGACCGGAACCATGAAGAACCGAACCGGAACCAGAACCAATGGTTCCAGTTCCGGTTCTTGATTTTGAGATTTTTCGGTTCTTGGGTCGGTTCGGTTCAACCGGTTCTCGGTTCCGGAACCAAATATCCAATAATTATAAAAATATATAATTTTTTTTACTTATTATCAAAATATTAATCAAATCCTACGTATCATAAAAAAAACCCTACTAGCCATCAAGCCAAACACTCTAAACCCTAATCTTTAATTTATTGAAACATCCACAAATCAATAATTAATTTAAACCTAATAACATTCCAAGATCATTCATCATTATCAAAACAATGGAAGTAAGTTTATATTTTATTTTTATTTTCATTCGATTAGCTTTTACATGTTCATTATGCTAAAATTTGCTAGCACTTTTATTAATACATTATTTATTATCTATCATCATCACGTAGCCACTTTTATTAATACATTGTTTATTATCTATCATCATCACATAGCCACATTGTTTATTATCTATCATCATCACGTAGCCACATTGATTATTTGAGTTTTTGGTTTAGTTGTTAATTGTTATTTGCTTAAATGTAAATGGTTGCAAGTTCTTAAAAAGTTTAATTTTTTGTGTTTTTTTATTAGCTTAATAGAAAAACGGTTCCTATATGGATAGATCCAAAAGAACCGGAACCGGAACCGGAATCGGAACCGGAACCGGAACCAAATACTATATTCGGTTCGGTTCTCGGTTCCCACAGAAAAATCGGTTCTCGGATCCACCGGTTCCGGTTCCGGTTCCAACCGGTTCCAGAACCATGCTCATCCCTACGCACTAGAAGGATCTGATCACATTTTATTTTTTAGTTTCATGGTCCGGTATTCCCTTGTTCCGTGTAATGGTTATGTTCTTTATTTCTTGTCTATGTTTCGACATATTAAAAAGTTTGCTTGCTAACTTGCTATTGATTTTGTATGTGGGGACGTAAAAACAATAGCAAACTAGTCTTTTCTAAATGAGAAGTGATTGGCACACTACAAAAATTTATTGGGACACTCCACTGTATGCAGTAGGCAGTTATACTTTAAACATAACCTGCTTTAACTGCTTGTCCAATGAGTGTTCTAATAACTTTTTGGAGTGTGCCAATCACTTCCTTTTCTAAATACATGTATTCTTGCTTGTGATGGTTGGTAGCCATTTTGGCTTTGATAGTATGTGTTTACGCTTACAGTTTCAATATTATAGAATTGTTTTCTTTTAAAATATTTATGTAAAGTTAGGCTTACTTTGTAACCTGATAACCCGATTCACTTGACCCGAATCTCACCCGAACCGATAACCCGATTCCTTGTAGGATCGGTGATAGCGTATCATATTAGTGCCCCAAGCCCACTAGATACATACTCAAATCAAGCTCATTACTAAGGCAATAAACACTTGATAACAGCCCTACTTAAATCACAGGCCACGTATAAAACTCAACACGCTATACTTAGCATGTACGGAACCGCACGGAATCGAAAGAACTGAGAACCGAAAAACTCATATTTTAGAAACCGAGAACTGGACCGAGGAACATGTTTCGATTCTGGTTAGGTTATCGGGTCCGGTTCGGGTATTTCGGTTCTACTCAATTGAATCGCAAATTTTTAAAAACCTCCAAAAATTCAATATTCTATATGTGTTTGCACTGAACTAAGTCTAAACCATAAAAAATATTGAAATATTAAAGTATATAGCATAATATTCAAGCTACATCAATGATTCTTTAAAATTGGGTAGCACAATCTTTGAGAAATGTATGAGACATGAAAAATCAATTGATCCTTAAAACAAGATATCGTGGTCCCCATCTCACTCACTATCTGATTATTTATCGAAATTTAAGCTTTTTAAAATACAGTCATCAAATTTTTCACTACTTTTCAAAGACAACTATCATCCATTTATTCATTTTCATTATTTCATTACTATTTATAACTTTGTCGACCGCTAGCTCAAGTTAAGCGATATAGTTTCAACTAGCACGAAGGCATAAATATTTAATCGTGAACTTAAAAAAACTAACATCCCATAAACGTCCTACATATTTGAAAAGTCATGCAGTTCTTCAGTTCCGGAACCAATACTCGAGGTTCCGGACCGAACCAAACCGAGAACCGAAATTTGCAATATCTAAGAACCGAGAACCGGATCGCGGTTCTAAAATGTTGTTCAGTTTGGGTCGGTTCCGGTTCAGTCCTCAGTTCCGGTTTGGTTCTCGGTCTATTTGGTCACCTCTAGCACATAGTACTATTGCTCCCCGACTGTCGCTAATGGTTAAGATGTATCACCTGACGCTATGTACTTACTGAATTTTGGGATCATTTCATGATCATATCCTAGAATGGCAGGAATGAAGACATTCTCATTTTTATCCTTTGTGGGGATGAATCAGAAATATGATCACTTCCTAGAATTTTCTTTTGTTGACTAGGGATTTGATCATTTATGCATTAAATTGCCTTGTGTGAGCTATTGATCCATTTTTATTTATACATTTTCTTCCTTAAGTTGTACATGAAAAGCATCATTGTATTTAATAATCTCAATGTTTTAAAATTAAAGTGTAAAAGCTTCTAATTTGGATTGTTTCAGCACTAGTAATTCATTGCTACACTTGTTCAGTTCAAAAGCAAGTTTATTATATTTTAAAAATAAGTTAAGTCTTTGCTCTTCAACAAACTTAAGGTCAACATTTATATAACTCAAGTAAGACTGGCAATCAGAATCATCATCCATAGAGAGTAAAGTTTTTACCTTCTTCATGGTTATGTTGACCCATTCACAATTTCTTGCATGGCTTTTTCCAACTGATAGCTTTTGATCCTCTAATAGAGCCATCATAGCTCTGACATGAACCATTTCATCTTCAGAGGAGACTTCTTCCTCATCCCAGTCAAAAGTTTCAGCAACTAGTCCCTTGATTTTGGTATGAAAAGGTTTTGTTTGTTGAGAGGTTGAGGGAGCAGCTTCAAGAAGTGCAAGTTTGGCTTTGACCTTTGTTGTATTTTGTTTAAAAATCTTTCTTTTGCTCATAATTATTATTTTGAAAGTGTTGAGCAGACTGAATGAATTTTGTTTAAAACTTGGTTGGCCTTGAGGAAAAGTTTGACCCTGAAGCTTTGTATGAGGATTTTGAGATGGTTTTAGAAAAACAATCTTTTGCAAAGTTGCCCCTTTTTCACATTTAAAACATTTAGTGCTTTTCTGTGGCTTTTGTTCCAGAAAAATTAGACTTGGTTCTTCTGATAAACTGATTTGAGTTTGCAAGAAGTGCTCTTTCATGAAATTTAAATTTTAAATCATTTAAGTACTTCTCACTGGTTTTGTCATCAATTTAAGCATCTGAAGTTTCTTGGAAGTCCTGAACAATATTATTAGAGAAGAAAGCGGTTGATATGGGTAAGGGTGCATATATCAAGGCCTTTTTAAGCTCAGGGTATCTCCTAGAGATCAAATTGTCTTCATGCACAAATCTCCCATATATGTTAGCAATGTCAAGGGTCTGAATATGGTTTGCATTTCTTGACCCTTGTGAGAAGGTTAGCCACTTCTCAGGGAGACTATTAACAAAACCTATATTAATCTCATGCTTAGATAGTTTGACACCATTATTGGTGAGCTCATTGAGCAAGGTTCTGTAATGGGTGAATGTCTGAGAGAGACTTTCAGAGTCTTTGGCTCTGAATGTACTATACTCAAGTTTCAGCTCCATGATCCTATTTTCCTTGGTATTTGAGGTGCCTTCATAGTTGTGAAACAAGTCAGTCAAAGTTTTTTTAGTCATTTCACAGTTAATGACTGACTCCATTATATCATCTGGTAGACATGACATAATGATACTTTTCAGGCGTTGGTCTTGATTGACCACCTTCTTCTCATCAGCATTCCATTGGATTTCAGGTTTGGGTAAACGTTCAGTTTTCTTAGGGATATATGGTCATTATTGAATACATTTAATATGGTAATAAGGTTTCATACTTGTTAAGTAGAGAAGCATGCGGTTTTTCCACTTAAAAAAGTTACTAACTTTGTGTTTGGGAGCAACAGCAGAATAGCTTCCTCTATTTTTATCGACAAGTTAGGGTACATCATTTTTAGCTATGGTAGGATATTGATTTTAAAAACGTTTTAAACGCTTTATAAAACATGTTTTATAAATCAAACCGCTCTGATACCACTTATTGTTCCCTTTCACAAGTTTAGTTTGAACAAAAAGTTAACATAACCAAGTTCCATGTTTAATAATGATGTAATGAAAACTTAGGTAAGAAATAAATAATTTTAAGTAAAGACACAAAATTTTCAATGTTTAATTCTTATTAGATATGTATCCAAGAATTATACCTAATTGTTTGCGAAACAATACTTGGGATTGAATTACAAGAATGTATGTGATCTTCTCACTGAAGTTAAACATAAAATCTAGGTTAAGTGTTTAAGCAAGAAATATGCTAACCAATAGAGTTATACACTAGGACTTAGTTCTTCTTAGAGAATGATATGAGCTCTTGAAAGTGTTAGTAACTTTTAATACAAAAGATGCCTTTTCCTTCTTTACAATGATCTATTTATATGCGAGGAACAACATGTATACCCGTGAGTTAAAAGATACGTGCCAACTTACAATAAGCTAAAGTACATTTTGTACTTTAGCTTCTATTCCTACTATACTACCAGTCATACTTTTGGCGTAACATTGTTGACAACTATTTGTACTTTATACTTACTATAGTACTTCTTAACTTTTGATAAGAGCTTAGAACTTATCTTCTCAAGAAGTTTCCCTCCTAGATTTCAGATTCTTAGTTGCTTATCCGAGTCACTAAGTCATTAGATTGCATCAGTGATAACGCTCAAATTGTGCATGTTTTAGTAGCGTTATTTGTGCTTTTGTGTATATTATTTGGTTATATTTATATGTTTTTGTTACTTAATCATACCAAAGTATGTTTGGCAAGTATATGTAGCCAAGTATAGGAAAAAGGAAGAAAAAGTGAAAGAATGATGAATAAATGAAGTTTCATGTCTGTATAAAGATTCCCGTATCAAGATCCACACCAAAATGCATTTCAAGAATGCAAGATCCAAGGATTCAACATTCCAGAGTTCCAAAACAGAGAAAAGATCAAGTTTGGATAAAGAATAAAGAACTACGAACAATAAACAAGCAATCAGCAATCCAAACAAATGAAGACAAGAAAAGGCCTACAGGAGCCCTCCATCCGATCGGACACAACCCGCATCCGATTCGGATGGAGGTAATGTTGAAGACCAGCCGATCGGTTGGAGTCCCAGTTGATCGGGTGGAGGAACTTATCTTGCCAAGACTTTATCATTAAGAGTTCCAACTTATTACCAATGATTCTAGGCTCTTCTAATGAGTATTCTAGGCCATTCTACTCTGCTTGTTGGCCAAGTTGAAGCATTAAACACCCTAAGCCTTGAGAGTAGTATAAATAGAGACATTTGCACTCATTTGTAGAAACACAATTATCAATCAACTCTCTAATCATCAAACCACTCTCAAATACTCTCTCTAGGCTCTCAGTTTTGTCCTTAGAAGTCCAGGAAAGTTTGAAGGTCTAAGAAGTCAACATTTGGAAGTCAAACTGTCAAGAAGTCAACACCAATACCTTTGGTGTCATTACCTAACCATTTGTAATCTTATTCCAATCATTGTAAGACTTTTAATCATGTTTTCTAATGTTCACATTTCTGAGTTTATGTTCATGTTTACTATGAGTGCTAGTGCCTTTGCGTACTTGCTTAGATGATATTTATTATTTAATGATCTGCTTATGATTGTGATAACATGTTTTAATTCAATTTCAAGTTAATTCTAAGATCCAATTATGCTTAAGTTTCATAGTGACATTTGTTAATCAAGTTTGACTTGTTGATAATAATTCTAAAGGTTGAAAGGTTTATTATTATTCAACTAGTCATAATCATTTGTCTATGAATGATTGTTTTTACCCATATTCTTGGTTAAACAAAGAAACTTAATTGTGGTTGTAATAAGAACACTTTTAGTTATCAAATTGGATTGATTGGAAACCACCTCATAGGTCGAAAGAGTAGTTGTTTGCAATCAATTGTAACCTTTTTTTCTATGATCGGTTACCTTTTGTATTGACCATTTCCTAAGCAAATTGGATAAAACAAAGGAATATTTTTGTGCTTAAGTTGTGAAAATAATGTGAATCAAACTTATGAAACTTGAATTGATCTTGAATTGATTGGTTAAACTTAATGCTTGTTTTTATAAACTAAAATCTTGACGAATGTTTAACTTGTAAGAACAATAGATTAGAACACCAACTAATTATCATAACCAACATGTTAAAAGGAGTTATCACAATCATGCTTATCAAGAGTAATACACTAGTCTAAGCAAGTGTAGTCTTAATTATTTGAATTTTCATCACCATTATCACTTACTGTTGAGTACCTTGGATTTACTATTAGTAGATTTAACACTTAATTCTCGATTCACACACAAATCCCTGCGAATGATCCCGAATTACCATCATAATCTTTCTATAACGGACAAGTTCACTTGCTCGTATGTGTTATTAATAGATTCAGTAAATCACCCTTATAAATTTAAAACTTATACACACATGTAACACATCATGTTTGTTGCCTCGCTAACGAAGATTTTGATCGTGTTTGTGTAAGTTTTCAAAATCCATTTTAGTCGATCCCTTGTCACACTAATTTTTGAAAAAAAAAACTTTTAATTTTACCGAGCCTTCCATCTGATCGACTTTACCATCCAACCGATCGGATAGCCCAAACACCGTTCAACCAATTGGTGCATAGCTGCATCCAATTCGGTCATACTAATTTGATCCGTCAAATCTGTTTTCTTTCTTTGCTCGTGTGTTTAAACATTGCCTAGATTCTCTTGGGAATTGTATGAACACTCACTCAACTGGAATAGAACCAATTTCACTTCTTTCAAATCCCGAACATTTAATTCAAAGATCAAGAAGAAGAACACTTTTTGTTCCATTAGAAAATCGTATACCAAGAGTTCCAAACCCACCGTATGATAATTTTTGAAGCCAAAGTCGTATACAACCCATTCACCGATATACCTTTTCCCATGGTCGACGATCAACCCATGTGGGCCGCCAATCGAGCCGTAGCACCCACTCCTGGAGCCGCTATTGTTGTTGTTAACTTGGGTGACAACTTCACCATGAATGGTCACCATCTTTCAATGATCAAAGACCGCCAATTCGATGGCCGTGCGTGGACCGATCCGCATAAGCACATTGCCGAATTCATCGAAATTTGTGGCATGTTACGATATGGCGAGACCGATGTCAATGCCATTAAACTTAAACTTGTTCCATCATCACTCGCCAGAGATGAAAAAGTGTGGTACAACGAATTGACCCCAGGAACTATCAATACTTGGGAGGAGATGAGGCAAGCTTTTGTCAGCCGATTCTTTCTACCTGCCATGTTTGACCGACTCATGGGTCAATTTCATGCTTTCACACAAAATCCTAATGAATCGCTTGTCGAAGCTTGGCTTCGCATGAAAAATTTGCTTCGTAGTTGTCATGGACATGGTCTAGCCCGTGGAACCATTATCTAAATCTTTTACCATGGACTTGACGATACTTCTCAAGGAATCCTTGATGCCGGAGGAATTTTCCTATATAAGACCCCTAACGAGGCACATCAACTGCTCGAAGACCAAGTACTTTTCAAACTCAGTTGGTCAAAAGACTCCAAAACCAAACCCATAAGAAAAACCATCGCTTTTGCTAAAAGTTCCGACAACTCAAAACTCATGGAGAAAATGGAAGCCTTGACTTCCAAAATCGAATCGGAGTACAAAGATCTTAATGGAGAAATGAAGGAAATGCAAGAAGGATGCAACAATTGTGGAGGTAATCACCCCTCGTTGGAATGTGAGGATAAACCTATGAACGGACCCCAAGAAGGAGAAGCTAATTATGTCCAAGGAGGATACCATGGAGGAGGATATCGTAGTAATTATTACAGTAGGAATTCTAGAAATTGGCAAGACCGCCAACAAAGGGATGAAAACCGTGATTCTCAACCTCGAGAAGACAACCAACCTTCACAAAACTCTGATCAAAAGTTGGAAGAAACCAATTTCGAAAAAACCATGAGAGAGTTCGTGACCGCTCAAAAATCAACAAATGATTTCATCAAAAATAAGTTTTTCAATCTCAAAACCAAAGTTGAGCAAGGTCAGAAAATCATCAAGCTTCTATCCAGGATCTTGAAAATAAATTTGGTAGACTTTCTGACCAATTCTCTTCCCGACCATTTGGTTGTTACCAAGTAATACCCAATCAAACCCAAAACCAACATCATCTGGATATAACGATAAAACTTATCGTCCACCACAAACAAAAAATGAGAATATCAATGCTTTATTCACAAGAAGTGGTCTCTCATATGATCCACCACCAAACCCAAATGCTGATACCACAATCATCCATGATGAAAGTGAGGATGAAGCTGAAGAGACCAATAATGAAGGAAAACCAATTTAATCCACCAAATAAAAACTTGTTTCACCAATCAAGGAGTATACACCAAAAATTCCATATCCTCAACGCCTTAGAAAAGAGAAAATGGAAGAGCGTTACAAGAAGTTCATTTAAATGATCAAAGAGGTTAGACTCAACGTACTACTCGTTGATGTTCTAGCTAGGATGCCCAATTATGGGAAATTCTTAAAGGAACTTCTGAACAACAAAAACAAATTAGAGCAAATATCCGCTACCTTTCTTAATGAAGAATGTTCAGCCATTGTTCAAAACAAAATCCCACCAAAACTCGGAGATCCTAGAAGTTTTCTGATTCCATGCACGTTTGGAAATAACATCACATGCGATGCTTTAGCCGATCTTGGTGCAAGTATCAATTTGATTCCCTATTAGTTGTATGCTAAACTATCCATCAACACCTTGAAACCCACAAGGATGAGTATTCGATTATGTAATACCTAAAATTTTCATCTTGAGAGAATTACCAAAATACCCTTGGATTTCAAAAATTTAATAAAACTATATAATTAAAATAATAACTATATAACTTAAATAAAAATTATATAAAAGCACCAAATGAATTCTAAAATTTTAACAAGAGCCCAAATATGATCCAAGATAATTAAATTGGTCCAATGAAAATTTCAAAAGCCCAAATACACAATTCTATTCCACGCTTATTATTATTCTATTATGTTTTTTTGTAGCCATAAATTAATAATTGTACAAAATATAAAAAGAAAGGAGGATAAGACTAACATTTTTGGAAAGCAATAAATCGGGATTGATAGCCCCAAATCACTCTCAAATCGCCCAAATTTAAACGCCAAAATCAAAATCTTCATTCATGTCCCCAAATGTATAGATTCTTTCATACGATTATAACAAACAAAATCCTATCTTGCCTCCTAAAATTCATACGCCCCCAAAAAACAATTTCTGGAGGTTCCTCAAAAATTTTCGTGGCTTCTCTTGGTCCTCAAACATCATCACAAAAAATATTGTGTTCAATTTTTTGAAGGCTTGTTCCTATCATTTGCGAATTATTTTGAAAATAAGGTACATAAAATCGAATCTTTTCATAAGACTTATATAAAAATTCGTTCACCATTTTTCTCATGTTCTCACACCA
>LBNU01034198.1:85876-97486 GCA_014162995.1 Artemisia annua | reverse complement strand
GCCAGTTTTCTTAAGCCTAACATTGATTAAACATTCATCCAAGACAAGTAACAACACACCAATCAACCAATAATTAATAGTTAGGTTTCATTAGATCTAAGCAAACACAAGAAAAATATAGCCTAGCATGCTAATTGAAAGACAAGCATAAGATATAATTAACCAACACATAGACATATTGATTAATTTAAGTGAGGACTTATCTTTAATTGAACATGAAGGTTTCAAGGGTGAAAAACCCTTGAAATTACAGCTAAAATCGTCCTTAGGGTTTATCCCAAACTTGTACCAAAAGTTCCAAACTAATGAATGGAAAATAAGAAAATATATATAGATTTTACATTCTGACGGCGTCAGGTTATGGGTTTTGACGCCGTCAGCTCGCCGTCATTAGGGTTCTCGGATGGCCTAGATCTACTTCTGAAGCCGTCACTTGTAAATGTGCTCTGGGCCGTCACTCTTTAGCATTACACCTAACGGCCTACTTTCTCTAACACCTGACGCCGTCAGGTGTAAACATCAGGTGTAAATGTTGGCTGACGGCGTCACCTTGTGACTCTGAACCCGTCAGGAAGGTTTTCCAGCTTCTTTTGAGACTTTGTCGTTTTCTTCACTTTTATGCTCCAAAAACGTCCAAATTAGCATGTTTTCCAGAATTCTTCTCAAAAGTACCTAAAATGACAAAAGGAACGATTTAGGGCAATATGATCACATTTACTCGAATTAGTGCTTAAATGACACCCTAAAACGGGTACACTTTTCGTCTTATCATTGACAAATTTTGGAAGGCAAATTTTGACAAAACTTCTTCATTCTACTGACATCAAACGCACCCTTAATTTGTTAGTTTAGGTGGGCTGAAAACAAGCAGAAAAAAACGTCCCTGGTGGGCTGTTATACGCAAAACCAAACGCACCCCTTTTGTGCAGAAAACAAGCAGCGAATCACACCCTTTAGGGGCTGAAATCAGCACCAACAAACGCACCCTTTTTGGGCAGAAATAAGCAGATCTAACACACCCGAGCAAATAACAAGAACAAACCCAAATGCAATTAACTCGAATTCAACAGTTTATAATAATGAATTATTTATGTTTTGAAATTTTTATACCTAGTTACTCAAATTAAATAAGACCAAACGCGCCCACCGTTGGCTCTCGACTCCAACAGTGGCTCAAAGCCACAACCCAACACAAACCAACCATGACTCATATCCAAAACCTTTTTAGTCTAATAAGTTTGAAAATTTTGAATTGAGACAAATGAAGCAACACCAGATGTCACTTACTGTTAATACCACTTAGCCATTTAACCTACTAATTTGGAATGAAAATTTAGACAATGAAGTAAAATCAATAGCCCTTACTGTTGGACAAGAGGGTCTCGACACACAACAAAAATGTATACCAATTCACAACTAACAAACCAGTCTAATGAATTTTGACATTAACACATAAGTTCATTTAGTGCTTTAGCACAAACAAATATCACCTTACTGTTGAGTTCGACCCAAACACTAACTGATTTGCTTCATGACCACTTTATTCCAAGATTAAACATAATAGGTAAATATTGATAAGCAAAAATAATAATTAGCACTTCCCTAAGCCAACATTTGGTTTTCTTTCTTTTTTTTTGTGTTCCTCGGTAAATTATAAAGCCTTAGTGCCACACAAGATCGACAACAATAACAACTAACAAAATCATTCCCAAAACCTGGGTTTGATCCGATCGACCCAAAAAAAATATTAACAACATCCCAACTTTTTTTTTATCAAATCGCAAGTTTAAAAACAAATTAGTATTTGGATATTACAATAAAGGAGGAGATTAAGATAACCCTTACAATAAATTATGAGTCGATTGAAAAGAGGACCAACAAACTTTTCGAACAACAGTAAACCCAATCTGATCCAAGCAAGCAAATCCCACCACATCTCTTCTTGAGTTTGATGTGATTTTTGATTGAGTGGTGGGTTTGCAAATGTAAGCCGATTGAGTCATAAAGGATTAATATTAGGGAGGCTTGGTCCTCCTCAACCTCATTGATAGTAGATTTGTAGCCCAAAAGAGTATAACTTCATCACAACCTCATCACTTCTTGGCTTTTGCATTGACATTCAGTATGTATACAAGGAGGAAGGAATCCCGCTGAGGTGTTAGGACCATCTAAAGGAGCCTTGTTGTCATCGATTCGAGTCATACCTGGGTTTACCAGGTGGTGGGGAGGTGATGACGTTTTGGCTTCAGAGTGAGAGCGTGGGAGAGAGAGATGAAAGGGATGAGGCGTGAAAATGTGAAGTGAAGTGTACGAGATATACGTATATATTATTTACTTTTATTTTATCACTTTTCTTTTTGTATTTTAAATTCATTTATAATATGATTTGTTTTGGGTATTTATTTGTGTATATAAAATAAAAGGTGAAGGCTAAATAAAGGTGAGGTGTGAGAATATTTTTGATTTCGAATGCTCAAGGGGAATTAAACGAACCTCGCGGTTTAATGAACCCCGGTATTAATTACTAAACTCAAGCCATACTATCGTGGTGTCGGTATTAGTAAAATAGAACATGGGTTAAGCCACATTGTTTGTTGGCAAAAATATTTCATAGTTGTGTTGTTGTATAAAAAAAATTTTAAACGTGAAAATTGTTAATTAAACCTTCATAATAAATTACTTCGTATTTAGCGATAATTAATGACTGGGTATTTACGGGGTATTACACAAAACAAACATGCTTTGTATGACTAAATATTACAAAAGGCCACGCAAACATAAACTTCATGTGGCCAATGGATGATCAATAGTCACACAAAATACACATTTCTTCATTTTAAACAGCATATGGTCACACTTATTAACGCGTTTGGCCACTGTTTGCTTAATTGTATATGACTAAATACCCAAAACAAACATGCTTTGTGTGACTAAATATTACAAAAGGCCACGCAAACATAAACTTCATGTGGCCATTGGATGATTAATAGTCACACAAAATACACATTTCTTCAATTTAAACAGCATATGGTCACACTTATTAACATTTTTGGCCACTCTTTGCTTAATTGTATGTGACTAAATACCCAAAAAAACATGCGTTGTGTGACTAAATATTACAAAAGGACACACAAACATAAAATTCATGTAGCCATTGGATGATCAATAGTCACACAAAATACATATATCTTCACTTTAAACAGCATGGTCACACTTATTAACACTTTTGGCCACTTTGTTTTAAATTGTATGTGACTAACTCCAAAAAAACAACACCCATTGTGTGACTAAATCATCAGAAACGTCACATTTATTGTATATTCATGTGGCCACAGGACGGGAAATAGTCACACAAAATACACATTTACTAGAAAGAATCATCTCAAATGTCACATATATTATATATTTATGTGGCCAAAGGACCAACAATAGTTACTCTCTAAAAACATTCGTGTGACTATAAGGTGTTTACGGTCACTGATACTGACTAATCCAACAAAACGTGTGCCTAATTTGTACACATATTAGGGGTTTTGGTCACTCTTTTTTGGTGGAAAAGGCCACAAACTCAACAATGTGACCATATGCCACCTACGGTGGCGGCACCTTTGGTGACACACAACGAAAAAAACGTGCGTGAGTATATGCATATCGTCACACATTTCTGGCGTGACCAATAGCATATTCTGTACCAGTGAACAACAAATAGTGGAGATATCTTCCACTTAATACAAAACTTTACAATAGTTGGTTAAATAAACTTCCAACTTTTTCTTCTTTCTTTTTCTTTTCTATTTTTTCGATTTTTTTTATACTAATGTGTAAAATTTCACAACTTTACTATCATGATTTTTACGGATAATATTTCTTTACTTTTCAAAATTTCAGATATAAAAGTAATAGTGAAAGTAGTAAACACACGAAAATAGACTAAAAATTATACAGTATGTACTTTCACTCCAATTGCATTGTGCAATTTCCTAACCTAACCAAAGATAATGAATTACGCACGCGAACACAGTTAATGTAAAGAAACACACTTTGCCTAAAGTAACTAACCAAGGACATTAATCTATAGGGTAGGTTAAGGTGTAAGAGTGTAACGAAACATTTTAACAAAGGTGTAAGAAACGAAAGGAATGGCTCTGATGGTTTTTCTAGGGGTATCTTACTCTAAAAATGAGAGTAAACAAAAGGGTTTATATGGGGGTGCTTGATGACATCAAACACCCCCTGTAATCAAGTTTTTGGCGCATGAAGCTGTTCCGGGGTACTATCAAAAGTACAATGGAAATCCTGCATATCAAGAGAGAAGGCAAACTTTAGACAATACTTTGAAACAAATTATGGATGATTCTGCTAAAAGACATGAAGAGAACACTGCTATGATCAAAGAAATAAGAGCTTCAACGGATACTGTCGCAAGAAACCAAGGAGCTTCGATCAAAGCATTGGAACAAAAAATCGGTCAGATGAGTAAAGTTCTTCAAGAAAGGAGATATGGAGGTCTACCTAGCTCAACTGAAATTAATCCAAGGGATCATGTCAAAGCTATCACCACTACCGAAGAAGTCATGCCTAACATACCTTTTCCTGGACGATTGAAGAATGGAAATGTTTTGAAACCCCTATATTTCTTTTTCAAAAACTTGATGCGCGTGATGCGTCGTTGCGGTTTAGCAGTATTAATGCCTACTCAAGTGTTAAATTTATATTTAGCCGACTTATAAACAACACACACACTTAACGAGCAGTGTACCCGGTCAGTATGAATATAATGGTAAGTAGAGTGTCGATCACTAAGAGTGGAACGTATTATCTAGTTAACCTAATCAGTATTTTAATATCCTAAGTTAGTTTTACAATCTAATCTAACGAAATGGGGGTTCAGCCTGAGAGACTGGCACATTTTGGTTTTATTAAACAGTAAATAAACTAATGAGCACGAATCAGTGAATAACAACATGTACACAGATAGATAATAGAAGCAGAAGAAGGCCTGTCCGGATAGTTAAGCAGCTTGTCACTTGTTTTATTGCTAGTTTTATATGATGAGTATCGTAATCTAATCTGTCTCGTTGAATCTCATTATTTAACACCCCCATTTTTGGAACGCAGCGGAATAAAACATGAGGTGCTATTTATCAGTCACATAGTACAAGTATAGTAAACAACTTTAAGACAAAGTCGTTTTTAAAACTTCACATTCGATATCCATGTAGATATCCATTTCTTGCGCCGCCCATCCAATCCGAAAGTCACTTACGGACCTGAGATAAAACATGCTAAAAAGTCAACATAAAGTTGAGTGAATTCATAGAGTTTAATAAGTAATCGGTTGAATACAAGTATTATTCATCGGGCTACAAGCATGTACACTACTTGTCGGGTTATCAGATTATAGCATAGATCTCATGACACCGAACCTTGACCTAGATTTAATAATTGCCCCGGTAGGGTAATATTTGCCATTTACCACATATCTCTCAATATTATGTGACCGTTGAAAGATGAGCGCTACTCATTCGGCCAGGCTGGTCAATGCCAAATATGCATATTCATAATACTAGCGTTCACACATAATTAACGGTTCATGATGGGGACTTAATTGGCAAGAATACTCAATGTCTATATTCTTGTAATCGGGTCAAGCATACCAAAAACTACTTGTATTCAGTTTATAAAACTAGCATGTATCCCCCTCGCGAGGTTTATAAAACATTTAAATGAGTAAAGGCGAGGCTATAAACTCACCGTGAGCAAAGAGAATGGCAAAGAACAAATAAGTAAGAAATAAGCGGCGAAAGTTCTATGAGCAACCTAAATATATACATATATGCGCGTCTTAGTTTAAAATAATTATTGATGCAATATGGCTATATATTATATAAATTATGATCTTAATTATGCTTGGTACATAATTTCTAAATAATTATCAAGACTTCAATTTGGTCCAATTATATAAAGTGTTAACCTTTTTATACCTTTTTAATGTCAAAGCTGTTAGAATTTTTATAACTTTTTCATCTTAAAAAATTCATTACTCTTAAACCGTAAGTCAAAAAATTAAGTTCTTTATATCCTCGGAAAGGTATTCCTCTGTACTAATAAGTTTTGTGGGTCCCACTAAGTCAAACATTACCTAACAGTAGTAAAATTACTAGTTTACCATTACTACTTAGTTCTGAAAATATTAACATCACAACAGTCCCACGAAAAATGCAATAGCTAGAGTTTTACAAGTCCAATAGATCCCTTTATGGCGGCCACGTTTAAGTTAGGATGTTATCTAAAATTTTTATGTTTTGTGTAACAGTGTGTTACTCATAAAAATATGACTTTTATAGGATTCGAATCTGTTACTCAGAATGTGACATGTTTCACGAAAACATTTTTAGTTTAATCACCGGGTGTCGTCACGGGATGCACCACCCGGGAAAATTACCACAAGACATATACCTACAACTATATATTTTTAGTTTAGGTCCAAAGTTTACTGATTAGTGCAGTTAATTCCGTTTTTACCCCTGATCAGAAATGACAGTTGCATGTCTAGTCCGTTAGTGATTTTATAGTGTTCTAAGCTATGTACCAAGCCTAACCAAGAATGATAACTTATATACTATACAAATACATCAAGTAATATTGCATTTACAGAAATGAAAATGAAAATGAAATGAAATGTGAGTGATAGGTTTCCTTACAAAAGTGGAGAACAAGAAAATATAAGAACAAAGAACAAGAACTTTCAAATGTCACCAACAAGAAACCCTTGTAATCCTTTGCAAGAAAAACTTTTAAAAGCTCACGGAGGACTTGAATTTAAAGCCACAACATCATCTTGGAAGCCATAGTAAAATCACCAAAAATCCAAAGAAGAGAAGTCTTGAAGAAGAGAAATGAACAAGGAACCAACTAGCACCAAGAGACCTTCAATCTTGCAATATCTTGGACTAGGAAAATCAAACACATATGATGTGTTTTCTCTTGATAAACCACGACCAAAGAGGGGGAGGAACACCAAAATGAAGTCTTAATATGATAATAATATAGATGGGGTGATATAAACTAGGTAACTTCAAAGTAGTAGAGTTTAGGTGTCAAATGTACATGTAGAGAGTGTTAAAATAAGGCCACTTGGCCTTGTTGGTTGTTTGGAGCCAGCCACATCAAGGGGGAAAAGGGTGAGTGGATGTTTTGTGATTTAATTTGGTTATTAGATGTATTGTGTAGTTTATTTTGCTCCCGGTAATTAAAACGTGGAGTTTTTAAGTCGCATATCATAATACCGAGTAGAAATAAAATGTAAAACTTTCAAAAATATTAAAACTTGTTTGCATAAAATTTTTAGAAATTTAGATGAGTGGTGAGTTCATCGAAGGGTTTAAAAATCGTTAAAACTGAAACCGTGAGTTGAAAACGCGTTTAGTGACACCGGTTCTTGATAAAAGTGACGTAAACTATAAAAATGAAATGACAAGTATAAAATTAAATTGTAAACATGAAAATGCATAGAATATGTAAAATTATCATAGTCTAGGGTTGGTTCACATTGTTAAAACCATAAAACGTAAATTTAAATCGCGCAAACGTAAAAGGTGCAAGGTTTATGTAAAAATGGAAAAATTGAATTATGATTTTTATAATAGGATTGTAAGGAAACAAAAATGCATAAGAAGTGTAGACTGGACATAGTCTAGTCACGGTTGAATTAATTGAACGTGACATGACGTACGCGGATAACTTCTAACGAAGTTAAATATTTAAAAATAAAATAGTCATATAATAAAAATAGTATAATAAATGACATGAAAATTTTGAAATGTCACAGCACGTACCCCTTAAGAGAGCTCCGTCACGGAGCTTAACTCGCTTAATCTCCTGACGGTTCACTGGTGAAAAGATGAGGATACTTGCTTTTGACCTGGTCTTCACGTCCTCATGTGAACTCAGGTTATTGAAGCAAATGATCAATATAGGAAATAGAGAAATGATAAACACAAAACAACATAAATTTTACGAATTGCCGTTGAGGAGAAAATGTAGGACCGTGTATAACAACTTATTTCATGACTTATTTATCTTATTCTAGATAGAGAAATAGAGAGTAGAGAGAGAGAGTGTGGAGGATCATCATGTAAAGATAAGAACAATGTGTGTGTATTCCAAATAATCAACTCACATACAAATGAGGTATCCTATGCCTTATATAGTGCTAGGCATAGTAGTTTCAAGGCTTATACAAGTTTAGTCCTTGAACTTCTAACTTATTGAATATTGAACATATAACTTCTTAAAACCCTTTCTAACGCAACCTATTACACGATTCAATAATATAATGACCGACACTTCATAATATAAAAATACAATGCTAACAATCTCCCCCTAAGTGTTGGTCATTGAAGGTTGCGTGACGTCTTCATCTTTGTCTTTAAACTTCAACATTCATTGCTCTTGACGTCTTTAGAAAACATTAGATAAGTCATTGTTCAACGTTCATCGTTCTTTGTTCCTTCATGCTTTGTGATCTTTGTACTATGACTTTTCTTTGTTCTTTGGTGTTGCGGTCGTTCATCTGCCTTATGTCACTACTTCGTCTTTGTAGGTTAATCGCCTTTCCAACATGCTCATACATCTTTAGTCTTTGCCATAGATATATTTGTTGTCGCGGTTCTTTCACTTTGATCTTTGTCACTTAACTTTGTAGATTCTTCTTTTTGGCGTAGAATCTTTCTTTGACTGTTGCTTTCCTTTGATCTTAGTGAGAACTTTCCTTTGACTTTGAGATGTATGTATGAGCATGTGGAAACTAGTGTGGTGGTTGTACCTGCATAAAACAGTTAGCAATAAAACATCCGGTACTTACAGGTTCGGAATTAGAGATCGTCAACAGCATATTGTGAAGACTTTCTCCAACCCTTACCATGGCCGTTCCTAATCGGATACCCTCGAAAGAGCTTACACAGACATACCGAAGTACACCCACGATTAGGTGAGTCGCTGGAGATCACCCCACGACTGTAGACCGTTTGGAATCCACCGAAAACACTAAGCGTAACCCACAAGAGATTACCGAAGTGACCTGCTGTCAGGGCTGTTTGATGTTGACCCTGGCAGGAGTTTCCGTTCAATCATTGAGAAGTACATAAGTAAATTCTCTCATAAACGTTCTGGCAGATTGCTAAGACCTGCGTAGGACTCTAAAGTTTACATCTGGCGTCCATTGATGTAGAACAACCAGTGTAATAATATCGTGTGTTCCTATGAGATCTTTTGATGAATCTCTTGGCTCTAGACTCAATAAGTGCACATTTAGTCGTCGGAGGAATGGAGCAGAGTACCTCCTTTTCAATATCAACACACTCGGAATGAGTGGTCAATAGATTATGCAGGGTTCTCCGTGAGAATGAAACAAGTATCTTTTGAGAGATACCCGAGTGGCTAGAAGGTTTAAGTGCAGTGCGTCACTGGGTCCATGACGTCTTGTCTTCAATACCGATGTCACCTTAGTAACAATCAGTAGCATATGAATTGAACCCGGTGTCTGACCTATGGTTGAATATATGGAGGGCTCATTTCTTTTCACCCTTTCTCATTTCATTTCTTTTTAATTCTTCAACCCCTTCTTTCCCTTTCATTCTTTACTCCTTCTTTTAATCATACCTAAGGACTTCTAATTCTATCTATTGTAATTGTCCTTGGGTAGATCCCTCCGGTTCTGGTGGATCATAGGACGGTTTTTACCTAACCTTTGTCACCTTATATCACCATGACTATCCTATTGTTGCCATAAACCTTTTGCTTGAAAATCTCTCAAAGTGTTTATGATCATAAAACACATTTTTGTTAACACATTCAGAGTTTTGCACTTTTGAAATACTCCCCCTTCACATGTGCTCATGAGCTGTTAAGATAAATTTGCACATGTTGGGTAGAGTTGGCGCTTTTTGAATTGATCCACTCTTAATAGACATATACCCGAGGGACACGTTTACGTTGCTTAGTTAAAGGGATCCATTATCAGCTTTTAAGTGACAACTAGCCCTAATAACTAACTTGAAGTTGTTAACATTCCTAAAAAGGAAGTTAGACCCGTCATGGTAAACATCTAATTCAGAGATTCTCGAAATGGTACTTTTCTACACGGATAAATCCTTTCGAATACTAACATTTTGTTTCGTCAATTCGAGAGTCAATTCTGAGTCTGTTCTGAGTCAAGTGTAAGACCTTTAAGTCTTAACTGACGAGCTCGAGATTCTTCCACAACTTTTGAACATTTTTGATCACATTTAATCACGTCTTCTCCCCCTCAAAAATAGCATATCATGATATTTTTGCTATCAATTGATTAAATACAAAGCATTTGGAGAGATAGACAGACTTTTTCGCATGAAGTTTGGAACATTTTCTTTTTGATTTTTATACTCCCCCTCAAAGAAAGCATATTGTTTAAACATAAAGTTTAAAATCAAGTTTAATGGATTTAGAGAGAGTTTTTTCTTTGAAATACGAGTTATGTACTGAAATGTACACAAGTCATTTTGTTTTGAGGCTAAGTGCTTAAAAAGTTTTTGAAACCTATGTTTTTAATTAAGCACTTTCCTTTCTTAGAAAAATGAGTTCTTAGTTGAATTACTAAGAAGTCATCAATTAAGCTCGGGTTTCGTACTGAAGTATACGAAAGCCATACGTTAAGAAAATTTAGAAAACATTTAAATGAACTCTCGCTCAAGCATATGTACATATCCGTGTCATTGTTGAATGGCATTTCTAGAAACGTACATAATATCGATTATACGAGAGACATGTCGTGAGAAGAATATTTTTGGATTTTTGAATTTTATATTGTTTTTGTGTTTTTGAAAATTTTCTATTTTTTATTTTGTTTTTGTTGGTTTTTCAAATTTTGTATTTTGTTTTTTCAAAAGTATTTACAGCGAAGCGGTTTTGAAAATGTTTTTCAAGAAGATTCGAGAAGACGTTCTAACTCCTCAGGGGTTAGGCTTCGCATGCCAATTCGTCGAACTAATTCGTCAAACCTTTCTTTTGGAATGGCTTTAATAAATAGATCGGCAAGTTGGTAATCCGTCTTAACGAAATAAATTTCAACAGTACCCTCTTCTACATGCTCTTTTATGAAGTGGTAGCGGACTCTAATATGCTTCGTCTTAGAATGATGCACGGGGTTGCATGAGATGGCTATGGCACATTTTGAGTCACAGTACATAGGAATTCGGTCGAAAGTAAAGCCATAATCTGTGAGTTGTGTCCGCATCCATAGAACTTGGGCACAACACGCAGATAGAGACACATACTCGGCTTCCGCGGTTGACAGTGTGGTGCAATCCTGTTTCTTAGACGACCAGCTGACCAGTTTTTCACCCAAAAATTGTGCTCCGCCTGATGTACTTTTTGCTGTAACTTGATCACCTGCATGGTCGGCATCTGAAAATGCTGTTAGATTAAACCCCGAATCCTTCGGATACCAAAGTGCCATGTTAATGGTTCTTCGAAGATACCGAAAGATCCGTTTAACCTCTTTGAGGTGAAGTTCGGTAGGCTTTGCCTGAAACCGTGCTAAGAGACAAACAGCAAATTGTATATCTGGTC
>LBNU01034198.1:55373-85338 GCA_014162995.1 Artemisia annua | reverse complement strand
TATTCATCAAACATTAAGTCGAAGAAATTTTCCAGTTCTTGATTTGTTGGTTTATCTGGTATAGTTGACTGAGCTCCATTAGGTACGAGTCCTGAACTGATATGTCCAGAAGTCTTTCTGTTAGGTTCGGGTCCTAATCCGGAATGATTAGAAGCCATTGGATTAAGCGCGGGTTCTAGAGTGAGTCTCTCAGAAGCTGGTATGCGCTTATTCACATACCTTTTATTCACCATTTTCAGACCTTAAAAGACCAAAAACTAACATTAAACGCCAAAGATATCGTGTTTTTGTGTTTGTGATCGTGTAGGGAAGGATATTGCATAAATGACATCAAAATCAACAAAGAAGCCTAAAACGAGCACGAGATGTGGAAAAGTGTCTAAAAGCCGAGTCAACGATGATATCTACTTAAGAAAATCCCGTGACGACGTATTTATTTCTTAAAGGCTCGAGAAAACGAAAGAGACGCTTAATCGAAGTTCAAAGATAAATATTAAGATAAGCTTTATAAGTTCGAGCAAGTGATCACTTTTACGTCTTTGAAGACCTTTGGAAAGCACGTCAACACGCTACCTCAAGTTACAAGGACTTACGTTTAATTTTTAGAAGTCGTAGTAGCGTTGTAATAGAAGTTTATGTGTTGTTTTCATGAGATGTAAAAGTCTAGGGGGTAGAATGTACACGAAGGCAAAAAGGAAGCATCCTTGCTCCTTTAAATACCACCCCTTGGCTTCTTTTCCAAGCTAGTCTTCATTTTAGTCTTTGTTTTAGTTTTCATTAGTGTAAGTTTCATTTGAATACAAGTCTTATTTTTCAAGTCTTATTTTTAAGCTTATTCTCTTCATCTTCATCTTTCTTTTTAAGTTTTTACAAGTTTTGAGTTATTGATAATCTTTGTTTACGTTTATATCAATCTTTTACACAAGCTTTTATAATAATTCTTGTCACCTTTGCATGTTCTTATTTTGAAAAATATAAAAAAAAAATATAGGTTAGGGCTTGTAAGTGTGTCGTTGGCTTATTTATAAGCTTATTCAGCTTTTTAAAATAGTTTTTCATAAAGTTTTATTTAGTTTTCATTATGATTTAATCTTTTGTTCACGTATAAATTTCTAAATCTATTTTTCATAAGTTTTGCAAGTATTACTTTTAGGGTTTAGCGAGTTTGTCCAAGTTTTTGCGAGTATGATTTTTCTTTGAACTTAGCGAGTATGGACATAGCGTTCTAGCGAGTTTGAGGTCATTTGTTATTGCGAGTAACCAAAGTAAAGATAGTGAGTATGAACTTGGCTGTCCTTGTTTCTAGCGAGTTTGAGGTCAATGTTAGCGAGTATGAGTGTTTAGTTTAAGTCTTTTAGCGAGTAGCAAATATATATAGCGAGTATGGTTTAAACTTGAGTCTTAGCGAGTATTGTTAAACGTTTTTTGCGAGTATTGATTCATGGTTGCGAGTATGGTTTTCTTTTGATTTGCGAGTTTGGGTTCAATTTCTTTTGTGAGTATTGATTCATGGTTGCGAGTATGGGATCAATTATATGTGTTGCGAGTATGAACTTAGTTTATGCAAGCATGATTTTCTAGTTTAGCGAGTTTGAGTTTTAGTTTGCGTCTACTTTTATCTATTTCTTCTATAAGCCGAGCTAGGCTTTTATTCACTTCATCGTTTCATCGAGTGAAGTTTTATTTAGTTTAAATCTAAACGACACTCTGTCGAAAATTTCTAAAATCTTTCTTACTTAGTCTACTTTCTTAGTTCGTTAAATCTTTTAATCTTTACATTTTTCTTAACTTTCTTTCGTTAATTAAATTTACAAACCTAAAACAATTTTATTTTCTTATTAAGTTTACCTTACGTATATTTTGTTCACTTTTTCTTTATTTCTTTTATTTCTTTTATTTCTTTTATCGTTTTAATTAAACATTTTCATTCATCAAAAATATAAAACACCAAAAATATTTTCTTTATTAATTTCTTTTCTTTTATCATTTAAAATTTCTATTTCATTTCTCTTAGTTTAATCTAGTTCAATTTTTTCTTGTGTTCTTAATTCTATTTCTCTTAAACACGTTCTTATTTTCATTAAGTTTAAAAAGTTTTCTCGTAGTGTAAACAAAAACAAAATCAAATCTTTCAAGCCAATTCACATCACATAACTCACGATTTACTTGACTGGATCAGTTCGACCCTCGTTGGGACTACGACTCGTGTTTAAGCTTCACCGCTTAATTCTGCCACGATCAATTTTTGGCGCCGCTGCCGGGGAGCGGTATATAAGATTAAGTCGTTTGATTGTTCGAGACTTGTGATTTGAAGAACCTTCTTTTAGAAGTTAACGTTTTCTCAAAAACATAAAAACAAAAAAAAAATTATAAAACCTATAAAAAACCAAAAAGATTTTCCTTTTTCTTTTATAAAACATAAAAATCAAAAAGATTTTCATTTCAACTTTCTTTTTCACTTTGTTGTGTTTTAATTTGTATGATTACTCGTTCTAAGTCTAACTTAGACGAGTCTTCTTCTTCTTCAGTGCCGACTAGCCGCAATCGTCGTAGGCGGAAACAAAAGACCGTACCCGAATTACGTGATCTTCAAAATCCCATCACCGAGATGGCCGACCAACGAACGATGCAAGAATTGCTCCAATGTCCCACCGAGGGATATGGGGATGCAATTTTTTTACCACCGATACTTTCCGAGAATTTTGAACTTAAAACAGGTTTAATTCAGCTTGTCACATCCAACCAATTTCACGGATTTGAGAGGGACGATCCTCACGCGCACATCCGTTGGTTCAACAAGTTAACTTCGACCATGAAATTTAAGGATGTCCCTCACGATGCTATAAAGTTGATGCTATTCCCATTTTCACTCGAGGGGGCAGCCCGGATTTGGCTCGAAAAAGAACCCCCTCGTTCCATCACTACATGGGAAGAACTCGTCTCAAAATTCGACGAGGAAGTCAAGTCTGCTACCGTCCTCAGCCCACCAACCTCACCGGTGAAAATTAAGAGCCCCAGCAAACTCTTCAAGCACGTATCACCGGATAAGAAAGAAATTATGAAACCCTCTCGCTCAACCGCACCAACCCACTTCGTAAACGCCATTACCACAATGCCTTTACCCAAACCCAATGAAGACCAACAATCAATCAGGAATGGGGAGGGTAGAATGAAGAAACCCGACAACCCCTCAGAACCGTTAGCAAACTCCACCACAAGAGGGACAAGCAATAAGGAAGATTCGGAGGAAGAATCCGGAGAGCTCCGAAAATCCTCTAAATTAAATGATGACCCCCTTTTAGAGGAACTTGAGGGGAGCACCATAGGATTACACATCGGACAAAAAGAAGAGGATGGCTCCGATGTTTTCAAAATATCCTGCACTGCTAGAGGGAAGCTGATAAAAGACACCTACATAAATCTCAGTTCCCCAACTAATGCTATATCTCTTTCTCTATATAACGAAATCTTCAACGAACAAGTCACATACGAGGGGTCTAATATCATTGGGACAATTGGAAAGGCGCCGATTGTAATTGGAAAGTTCTCTTTTAACACCGACCTAACCATATTCAATGACATGAGCGCGATAATCAGTCCATCTTTAACTAGCCTTGTTCTAGGGAAACCATTCATCGAGGCAACTGAAGTGAAACTTGATAAGGATGATAGTAGTGCATTATTTACAGATGGTGTTAGGACGGTGATCTTTCGTGATGGTAATGAAGAGGTATATGAGTATCAACCGTCGGAAATTTGCAACACATGGGGGTTGCAAGGCAGGAGGCCTGGTAGGATAAAGCGAGGCGATTCTACTAACCTCAAAATACCTTGTATGATCGGCCGCAAACACTTTCATAATGTTTACATCAACACACGTTTGCACAAAAATGTGATGTCCTTGTTTCATTATAACAGTATCTTTAAAAGAGGAATGATCTACAAGGGAGAGGATAATGTAGGTATTGACAATGGGTACAGGTGTTTGTAGGCAACATGACATTCACTATGAGCTTCACAATTGTTGATAATATAGAAGAATACATTGATCCCAGGTTGCCACAAGTTGTTTTTGGGAAACCCTTCTGCGAAGTCACAAATTTGGTGGTAGACGAGCCTAATGGAATTATGACTTTCACCGACGGGATTAGAAAAGTCTCATACCAAACTCCATATAAGATGAGAGACTCTAAGGGAATTGATCATGGAGGGCTCGATAGTCTGGGCTCTCAACTCGTGCTATGTGATGAAGATGTGAGGAGAGGATGTAACAACACTTTTGACTTATCATGCGGATTCTTTAGGGATGTTAGTAGACTAAGTTATAAATATAAAGAAGATCCTTTTGATTTAGAAGACCCAAAATACCTCCACTATTATAGCGATTCTGATAGGGATTCGGGCACTGACTTAGAAAACGTGACCAACGATGAAGTCACGTAATGTACGGTGACTTTGAGTCTAGCTACAAGACTCGTTAATAAAGAAAAGCGCTTCTTGGGAGGCAACCCATGCTTTGTTTGTTTGTTTGATTTTATTTGTTTCCGTATGTAAGTTATATTTCTTGTTATTAATTCATGCTTCAAACTAAATTGTGAAAATGCTTTATTTTGTTTTTAACTTCGTCTTAACTACATATAAAGGTATTTTGCAAAAGCTAAGTGTAAGGGAAATCTAAATCGGTTTATAAAGAACGAATGAACATGAATCATAACAATGTAAATTAACATACATATTAGTATTTGTTTGAGTCAAATGCTTGTATCGAGTCATAATGAATTTTTGTAGGAATTCCAGGAAGTAAGATCTAGTTTTTCCAGAATTTTTCCGGAAACTTAACATGAGAATTCTGTCAGATCATTCTGACGGCGTCAGGCATAACACCTGACGGCATCAGGCTAAAATTTTCTGCAATTTTTGAAAGTTTTGTATTTCTTCCGGAACCATAAAAAGTTTTGTCAATTATTTAACTTATAATCTCCAGGAATTCTGCAAAAACATTCATTCCACAAGCATTATATCCTTATATAGATTATACCGCCGATTTTATGCGAGGTTGGCCTTTATCTTTTTCAGGTTAACAGGTTATTTTGGACAAGAAGACGATTATTATTTCGGAAGGGAAGCTTTGAGCGTTCATCTCTCTTGGAAGAAGATCTAACCATGTTACCTCACTATCCACATCAAACGATTTAGGGGAGTATTTGATTTCATTCTTTCATTTTATTTACTTTTACATCTTCTATTTGAACATTGGGGACAATGTTCGGTTTAAGTGTAAGGGGGGTAAATGAAGGCACCGTTGAGAATACAATTACGCTTGATGTTTTGCTTTGTTTGGTAGTAAATTTGTAATAAAACCAAGGGAAATATTTGTT
Source organism: Artemisia annua (assembly GCA_014162995.1). Lineage (NCBI taxonomy): Eukaryota > Viridiplantae > Streptophyta > Magnoliopsida > Asterales > Asteraceae > Artemisia > Artemisia annua. The sequence goes on along the minus strand of LBNU01034198.1, from coordinate 79,960 downwards.
AGGGCATTTAGAAGTGAAACCTTGATCTTAATGAGCGTCTCATGGATAGGAAATTGTATGACTAGCACAAAACCGTACCACTAAAAAATTTTCCACCCCAAATATGTGAGGTTCGCCCCTAGAATTGGTAGGAAAAGCATCCATCTTTGGTGCTATGATGTGAGTACCGGTAGCATTTAGATTATAGAACTTGCGTTAGGACCATCTCAAATCCACAAGTGAGACTACATTCGTGTAGTTAAGATCTACTACATGATAAGAGGCATTAGGATTAACCCATTGTTTTACACCTGTATTTTTGTTATAATTACATTGACTTCATTGGTCAAGTAATTCTCCCACACCCTTTGCGTTGTATCCATTTTTGGTACACGATACCCCTAGTACACCCCTCCGAGCCTATCTTTTTGTTTCGAACTTTGAGCATCTTACTCAAAGTGAGAATTTGTTACACCCCACTTAAATGTACACCCAAATCGCCTTAGCCTACCTTGTATGCACTCACCTTTGGTGCATTATTGTGACAACATTTGTTAAACCCTTAGTTAATTATCTAGTCAATTGCATGGTTGCTAAGTCGAGTCATATCTTTGTACATATTGTTTTGGGATGATTGGGACTCATGGGTAAAGTACTAGTGTAATGGAGTAATGGGGAAAGAACAACATTATTACCCCCATATGTGCTAAATATTTTAAAAGTACTCCAAGTTTTTCAATTATCTTAATTCGAGTAATTAGAATAGTAATTGTAAAGTTATGTAAAGATTCAAGTGTAAGGGGAATGCAACTCCCCTATGATGTATTATTTTGGATGGTAGGGCAAGAGTGTATGAAGAAAAAAAAGAAAGAAAAAAAAAATCGAAAAATCAAGAAAAATACAAAAAAAATGTGAAAAAGAGAAGTAGAAAAAACATACGGACTACCATCCCGTTTCCTTTATGTTTCTTTTTAGTTTTTGTTATTTCATTTTTAGCTTAAGATTGAGTCGAGTCTTGGCTTAAGCAACGATGTATAGTGCATGTATTTGATCATGATAATTAACTCGCCACCATTAAAATACCCTTTGTTTCAACCAAACCGTGTTTATCATATCCCTACACTTTACGTTACAACCCTTTGGAAAGCCCTCTTTGATAGTTTATCTTAGGTGCTTACGCCTAGTGGATGAGTAATTGATCCTCTCCCAAGCCTATGGTAATCTATTTTGCTATGACAGGTAGTGAGTGATATTTTCCGTTTTCATTTATGAGATATAATTCTATGACATTTGAGAGATGAGAGAATCCAAACACTATTTGTGAGGTGCTAGTGTATGATTTCCGTGCTTGTTATGATTAGGGTCGAATGACTATTTGTTGTAATTACTTTTATATTTGTGTTAAATGACCCCTAACTCATATTTTGATTGGAATAAAAGCTCATTTGCTTGGGGACAAGCAAATTCCAAGTGTAAGGGTATTTGATGAGACGAAAAGTGTTACGCTTTTAAGGGGTCATTTAAGCCTTAATTCGAGTAAATGTGATCAAATAATGCCCTAAATCGTTCCTTTTGTCATTTTAGGTACTTTTGAGAGGAATTCTGGAAAACATGCATATTTGGACGTTTTTGGAGCATAAAAGTGAAGAAAACGACAAAGTCTCAAAAGAAGCTGGAATTACTACATGACTACGTCAGAGTCACAAGGTGACGCCGTCAGCAAACATTGACAAAGGAGTGGAACTACTTTACACTTGACGGGCCAGAAAGATTTGGAACTTTTCCACCTGACGCTGTCAGGTGTTACATGGTGTAGGCCGTCAGGTTATAAGCTAAAGAGTGACGGCCCAGAAGGAAATAGAGGGTGACGGCATCAGAAGTAGATCTAGGCCATCCGAGAAACCTAATGGCGGCGAGCTGACGGCGTCAGACTCTATAACCTGACGCCGTCAGAGTGTATTTTCTATATATACTTTTCTATTTTTCCTTCATTGTGTGGAACTTTGTGGGGAACTTTTGGCACCAAACCCTAAGACGAATTTTCTGTAATTTTTAGGGTTTCCAACCCTTGGAACCCTCATGTTCAATTGAAGATAAGTCCTCACTTTAATTTAATCAATATGTCTATGTGTTGGTTAATTATCTCTTTTGCTTGTCTTACAATTAACATGCTAGGCTAAATTCTTCTTGTGTTTGCTTAGATCTAATGAAACCTAACTATTAATTATTGGTTGATTGGTGTGTTGTTATTTGTTGGGATGATTGTTCCATCGATGTTAGGCTCAAGAAAACTGGCTAACCTCCTTTAATGGTAACCTGCTTGAACGTCTTGGGAAACATGTAGCCAAGGCATACTAGGCTATTAAGGTAGTATTTAACGCATGAGCCACTGTTTACAATCCCTATGGTTATGTAGTGCATGGCATAGGAGGAGATAAGATCTCATAGAATTGGAGAGATATGTATGCCACTCCATGAGTTATTAGGAATACACCCTTCATCCACGCAAGTAATATACATCTCAATTAACCGGTAAAAGATAGTTAGGGAGTAATGAAGTCTAAGTAAACACACTTTTCTCCATATAGTTTTCACAACCACAATAGTTTTAGATATTTTATTTTCATTTGCAATTGTAGTAATCTTGGGTTAGTTGATTAGCAACTAATTCCGCCCACTCCTTCAAAACCGAGATTTTTACTTGCTTTCCACAAAATATAAAAAAGTACAAAAAGAATCTTCCTTCACCCTTAGACCTATTAGAGTAGTTTTTCTATCCTAACGAACACTATTCCCTGTGAGAGAACGATCAATCCCCCGTACTTACCACTATCCTATACTACATCGGTCAGGTACACTGCCTGGTGGGGTTGTAAGCCTCTTGAGATCCCTTGAGAGGTAAAACCTGTTGTAAGGTCACAAAACCACGCATCAAGAATCTAAGATTGCTCTTCCATAAGACCTAAGCAAGGCATAATGTTCATCAACTGACTTTTCATACTCTGTCAATGCAAACCTCTTGGCATTTGTACACTGATTTGCTGTTACCTTACACTTGTATTTTTTCATCACTAGGTCAGCTATGGCAGACAACTTAATCTCAGGATGAGCCCTAATCTTATCACCAAAGACTGTTCCTATCCACCTAAAGTTCACTAAAGACCCAAATTCAAAATTCCTGACACAAGTATATTCATCATTTAGTGTCTGGATTTGAAAAGTTTTCTCTGCAGTCATCCACCTAGCATAACATCTCCAAGGACAGGAAGGTAACTCAGATTCATTAACACAAGGATACCTTTTATTCTTCCTCTGTTTACCTTTGTCGGGATCAATCAGCCTTGGTTTTCTCTGACCACATTTAGCAGTAACAGACTTACTTCCACTCCTCTCATACCAAATTGAAAATCCATTAAACTGTGCATAATATGTTAGACCCTCTTTAAACTTTTCAATAGTCGGATACTTTTCACCAACCTGCATTTCAAACAGAGCATGTTTAGTTTATAAACAACATTTGCATACTTTATCACAAGATCAAAAAAATGGAAACATACCTTTGGATGCCTCAGTCTCCATTGCGTACTTTCATCATAGACTGGATACCTGTCAGCAGGTTTTTCTACACAAACAAATGGATCATCATGAATTCCATTCTCATCTGATGATTGAAGCCTTCTCATCAAATTAATCATGAACACATCATGCTCTCTGAAAGTCTCACTTCTATGATTACCAATGTTTTCAGTGGGTATATTATCATTTACTTCCATCATCTCTGGCAAAGACTCATGTTCCTATTCTATTTCCTTCTCTCTTCTGGCTTTAATCCTCTTCCTAAGTTCTATCAACTCCTCTTCACCAGGGCTGAGATAGTCAATTGATTTATCGGAATCATATTCATTATCTGCCTCAGAATCATAATTACTTGTCTCTGAATCATGCGTTACCTTTTCTTTGCCCTTATCAACATTCTTGTTCCTAATATAATCCCCAGCTGCACTACTCCTACCCACATCACCATCTGCTACACTACTCCTACCCACATCACCAGCTGCACTATTCCTACCCACATCACCATCTAGGTTTCTAGGTTGCTGAGAAGATGAACCCTCATAGTCAACCTCCATCTCAGCCCAATCAACCATCTCCTCTACTATAAAATCATTGCAATACCTAGGTTTGGGGGGGCCTTTGCTTTATAAACAGATTCATCCATCACATAGGTTTCTGCTTTATCTAAATACTCTGACAGATTCATATCATAGTGATCAAGATAAAGTTCTAGCCTACCATACAACTCAGCAACATCAAACATGTAAGTTAGTTCCTTATCATTACTTACTCTAACTAAACCTTTCTCCAATTCAACATTAGGAACTCTGTAGTACAAACCTTGAAAGAAGTTACCAACTTGTTTTTCCAAAAGTTCTGCAAACTTTTCATAAGGCATTCTCACAGCAGCCACATTAAGAATAACACCATCTTTATACCTTAAAGGTAAATGTGCAAAGTACCCATCATTCCAAACATCAAATTGATGCAAATTCGTACCAGGTATCATTCTGTTTCAAAAAGGACAACAAAAACGAGTTAGGGTACAAAGGACAACAATAACGAGTTACGGTTTCTGAAAAACTTAATAATAACACCAAATATTGTGACTATTACATACCTGAAATATGACAACACACATCATGGCCTCTGATTAAATAGGTGATGAGATGAAATTAGGGTTTATGTGTGAAATTATCGCGATGGTGGATTTGGGGAAAATATTATGTGGTGGTAAAAGTTTATAAGCAAAAGATCACCCCCCCCCCCCAAAGTTTAGTAAATGTTCAAAACACACCCAAAGTAAAAAAAAAAAAAGGAAAAGTGATTAACTGAGGGTGATTAGGGACGCTAATAAGTGCCACGTCAGCTAATAGGCAATTTTAGGATACAATAGTAAGATTAAGAAAGTTTGTAGTTACAATAGGAAAAAAAAAGTTCATGGTATACAAAAGTAAAACGTGGCAAGTTAGATGTATTTCTGGACAATTTTCCCTTTAGTATTCTGATACTGGTATTGCAATGGCTAAGGTATCAAGTAATCAAAATGTACATGTGTTCAAATATCCTGTACAAAAGATTTTTTGGACTTTTTTAGTATTCTGATACTGGTATTGCAATGGCTAAGGTATCAAGATGTTGCTGCAACAATATGTGTGGTGTCATTTATCTGGTTTATTATCTTGGCTTTAGGTCACTTTATGTTGACATGACAACTCGGATTCAGTTGCTATACCTTTTAATCTTCGAGATTTTAGGTAACGGTATGTTGATATGAGCGGAAAGTGCACAAGTGTGTCTCACAATATATTATAAAATACATATGTCCTCCTGTATCATTTATATTCAAATTGTTGGATATTATTTTCATAATATTGATTTCGTACTCAAGTTTAATGCATTTGTTATTTCATGACATTGAAAATATGTAAATCTCACTAGAAGTTCCAATACTAAACTGATGCTTATATACATGCAAGAACAAGAGTCCTTGGAGGATGAATTTGAAGAAGAGTTATCTGCACACAATAGCTCCAAAATTTTAATTTGGACAAGTTATAAAAGTGAAGATATGCATGTCATTGTTATTTGTTACTCAACAAGAGTTTTATCTTCCATCACCCTTCTGGTAATTTGAAAACATTTTCCGGTACAATAGGCTTTACCGTTTGGATCAAGACAAAGATTGTTTGATTATTGATCGTATTGAAAATGGGCAATGGAGTTGGAATTGGTCTAGGGCCAATATTGTAGTTCGTAATATGGCTTATTTAAGAGATATGCTACTTGAAATAAGTCTTGTTGATACAAATGCGGTCAAAGATTCTTGTGTTTGGTCGATGGCAAACGATGGCGTCTTCGCTTTCCAGGAAACTCGTCGAATCATCGACTCTAAGCTTATTCCTTCCTTGGTGCTTTCAGCTTCATGGGATAAAACCCTTCACCGTAAAGTTGATATCTTCATTTGGAGAATGACTTTGGATTGGCTACCTCGTCGATTGAACTCTCGTCCCCTGGCATTGATATTCCGACGATCTCGTGTACTTCTTGTAATGGTAACGTGGAATATTCTATTCACATTTTCTTTGAGTGCATGTGATATTGCTAGGAAGGTTTGGAGACTTGTTCGTAATTGGTGTGATATTCATTTTCCTCCTTTTACGTCTCATGAGCAATGGAAGGATCGGTTATGTTCGTGGCATGCTTCAAAAGAGAAGATTCATCGCTTGTCCGTTATTTGGCATCTTCTTTTTGGTGGCTTTGGAGGTTCTGTAATAGCATCACTTTTTGCTCTCAACCAATGAGCAAAAGTGATATTTTTAATAAAATTCATATGTATTCGTTTTCTTGGCTTAAATATAGGGGTTTTGTTTTGTTAATAAAATTTTGCCGTTCAAAAAAAAACGATCGTTATCACTAAAGAATTCTTTTTGCATTTACAGTATGTCATTTATTTCATACTAGTAGTATATACATGCTATTCCACTTGTGGTTGTTAAACTTTCCAAGAAGCTCATATGTCGACATAGTAGAGCAAGTTAGAACGTTTATAACTGGCACATGATCAGTAAACTTTCATTCTGACTTGCNAAAAAAAAAAAAAAAAAAAAAGGGGGTAAAAAAAAAAAAAAAAAAAAAAAAAAAAAAAAAAAAAGGAACTTTCAAAATCTCATGAATATTAGGTCAGGACCACATTTCAAGAATGGTATTAAGCTAAAATGAAAATAAGCTTAAAATCAAAAACTTGGTTAAATGAATTAATAGTGCATAGCCTAGCAGGAAAAGTCCCGAGGGCGCAGTGGTAGTGGCTTGTGTTGTGTGAGGTTCATGTTTGTTGAGCCCCGGGGTTCGAACCTCTGGCTCACCTTGGACTTCCCAATTTTCCCTTTTTATTTTTTTATGAAAAAAACTCTTTTCGAAACTTGTTAATAAGCTGAAAATAGAAACTTTTTGTAAAGACAAAATTTGTAAAACTTAGAAATAAGCTGTTTTAGACCAACAGTTAGTTAAAAAACTTAAAAGTTAAAAGTAATTATCTAATAGGCACACCCAAGCTTCTATAAGCTTGTGTGTCCTCAATTAAGCAACTAAAATATTATTACCAAACCGGTTTTATTTTAGTGCAGATATTTTAGTTTAATATATTTGACCAGCAAACATATAAACAGAGCTCAAATCGACTCATTGGTATTTTGATTGATCAAGTTGTCAAATATGGATTCTATTTATTAAAAATGATAATTGGAATGTTGCATTTAGATCGATGTGGTTCATCCGCGCCGCGCTGCTATCTAACTTGGATTTTATGAGGTGTTCTTGAATGTTGGTCATTATTATTGTTTGTTCTATTGAAAGTTCCTAAATTCCTATTAAATTTTACTCCAAATAAGTCATGGTCCAGACATCAAACTTTGCTTCGATCTCTCATGTTATGCCTAATTTGTTGAATAAATGATTGCGAATTGAATTTACTTGTTCATTCATAAAAACTCGTGATATGTTTGGATGGCTCTATAAGCTTATCTCAAAACTAGATTATTAGTGTACAGTCGAGAGTCAACGGTACAAGCATCCGACTATAACCTCGTGATAGATTTAACAATATGTCGCAAAGTTTAGTCATACTAAAAATATAAGTGTTATCTTGGGTCACGTAAATGCAATACATTATAGGCCCAATAATTATTATCCAAGCTATAAACTATATAAACAAATAAAAAATAAGTAGTCAAAAAAGAGCACAAACTGTAAAACTATCAGGGAGTACTACAACGACCAAACATAAAAATAAGAAGTCTTATAATACCAGCTTACTTAAAACCTCTGTAGCTTATCAAGCCCGAGTATACCAGAGACGACTAAAAGGTAAAATAAATGATACTACGTGTTACATGAAACACGAACAAGTTAAAGTAAAATATAGAAACCCAACTTAACCAACCAACCAACCAACCACATTACACTAGACACGATCCACTCAGTAAAGCAATTAACTTTCCAAATCAAACCTTTCTCGCAAACAAAAGCAAGACTGGGCTCTTTTCACTGCTGGGAACGGTTTTTGATATCTCCTACAAGACAAACAAGTTTAACATAAATGATTTTACTTATTATATAAAAGTTACAGCAAATAAAAACTAAAAGTTACTTTTACACACCTCGAAGCCATTCTTGGTAAAGCATTTTTTAGCACCAACTTTCTTTGCATCAACAACTGCATAAAGCACTTTCACCCCTTTAGTAGCAGCAAGCTCAACAAGCTCTTCCACGATCTTTGTTCCATTGCCAAGACGGCGTGCCTCTTGAACAACAAACAAATCACATATCAACCCGTAAAGTTGCTCACCTAGCTTGAACTGTTAAAAAAAAAAATGTTAATAATATGAATTGTTATATCAAATTGACAAATAAGGCCCAAACCACCTTTGACAACCCATACTCATTAACTTTACTTGATAGATAAACAAGCCCAATAAAATAGAATAAATCATCAACCCAAAGGCCTTTTTACCCCTACCCACCAAATCACCAATGTATTACAGACTTTACAGTATGTAATGTTGTAGTATAAAAGCTACAAAATATATAAAGTCTTATATGTTAGAATATTCAAACAATTTAAGATGTTTATTCTGTTCTAACTTAAATTACCTCAGGGTTAGTTATGTTCCAGTCGTGGACCTCTTTAGCTTCAAGTAGGAGTCCCCCCGATCCGTAAAGCTTCGAAGTATCCTTTCCTTTCTTAACACAGTCAATAGCCTGCAAGTTGCCAAGATTAAAGTATGCATTAGAAGATATTAGTAGGCTATATATTAACAAAACAAAAGACATGGACTTACTGAAACAAGATTAAAGTAATTAGGACTCTCACAATGGGTCTTCAAATCTGCTTTAGCCTATAGAAAATGAAGATTGGACTAAAGTTAACAAAGATACATATATATACATACAATCATATCCATATATGTGTGTGTTAAGGTTTGGTTGTATACCTTAGCAAACTCAGAAGAGCTTAGACCCACATTTTTTCTCTTGTTTGAAGACTCTGGTTTGTCTTTCGGAAAAAACTTGTGAATGTTTTTCACAATTGGCTGCAAGTTAGAAGACATACACATTCACATAAGAATAGTATATAAAGGTAACAAAGTATCTAATTAATATTGCAGTTGTAAATGTTACCCCATGGTCTTTCTCTGTGACTGGGCGAATGATGGAGCCTCTCAAGAAATGCTCTCTGCTTGACTTACTGCGACATTTTATATTTTAACCCAAATTAATCAGTTACATTTATATTGTAAGCAATATGAATGCCTTAATCGAGAAAATGAATATCTACCTGAACTGTCTCACTAAAGCAGACTTCGACAGCAAATTCCGGGCACGAGCAAGCATTGTTGTTTCACAAGTTAAATGACTGCAAATAACACAAAGGCGCTTTGAAAAATAAATTGAAATTTGGTAGGCAGGGGAGAAATATACTAACAATCAATTGTTAACACTTTTCATAAATTTTTTAGCCTGAAATATTTTGTTAACTAACCAAATATGTTTCTAAAGCATTTACTACAGTAATATTCTAGCAAGAAGCTAAAGCCAATAGAAATATTAAAAACAGAATTAGGATTCATGATCCAATCATAACAAACTAACTCATTTATTACATTCTAAATAAATGAACCCAATAGAACAATTTATATGTCACATAAGCCTAATAGCAATTCAAAAATAACCCATAAAATGTAAGAGCTAACAATGTTAACAAAATAAAAATCTTAACGACAATATTTATAAAACTATTCCAGTAGAATTAAGCTTTCAAATACTATATTTTTAACCACATCTGCCATCATCATTCTACTTTTGCTTAAAGTTTCAAATTCGACACATGCATCCGTAATAAAAAGTATCTACAGTTACTAGATTGTGTATAAAATTCAACCAAAATTTAAGACAATCAACATTAGCTTAGATATTACACCAAACTTATTAGCTAAATCCTCAAATTTATTTTACGAATTAAAACAAAGTAAATATTTAGCGTGAAAGATTTTGTTGAGTAACCAAATATGTTTTTAAAGCATATGTTGATTAATATTCTAGCAAGAAGCTAAAGCAACTCAAAAACATAGAACATTAACAAATTAAACCACAAATAGCTAAAGCAACTCAACTTTTAAGAGATGTTACTGTTTCTAGAGACACAGATTCATGACTACCCACAAATAGCTACATACCATGTTTTACCCTTTTAGACCATATGTATCTCTAGCTATATTTTCACAAAACAAATTAAACCATAGAACATTAATATACATCATTTAACTGTTACATAAATAACTTTGTTCAACTACTTAAAAACATAACTAAACTTTAAATAATGGTAGAAGATATATCACCTTCTGTTGATGATCCAAAATCCTAACGAGTAGTGTCAAACGAACAAAAACAACCTGAAAAATCATGATTTATTACTTATTAGCTAAAAGTGAAACTGGTTATACAAAAATGAAATAAAAAGTGAAACCAACATTTTATTGTGCAACATATATGAGTTCTTTTAAAAAATTTACATTTCTAGAATTTGTTGATTTACAACACCCTTTTGACAGTTTTGAAAACTTTACATTTTTAGAGTGGAAAAAATTTTTTAAAAAAAAATAATAATAATAAAGAGAGGTTTCAAAACATCAAACATTTTTATATTATTGTTAACCAAAAAAAAAAAAGATTTTAATATTATTGTTAACCAAAAAAAAAAAAAAAAAAAAAAANTATATAACTATAAATACAAAACAAAACCTTTGTTAAAAACATGAAAAAGAACATTAAAAAAAAAAGTTTGTGTTTAGTATGTTTGTTTGTTTCTCTTTAGATTTATAAAAACATGAAAAAAAAAACAAAAAAACAAAAAAAAACAAAAAACACAAAAAAACCATCACCGGTTATTCACCGGAGATACTCCGGTACGGCGGTGCCAAGGTGGTGGTTTTTGTTAAACATAAAAACCTCAAAAAAAATCATTGGTTTTTAGTTTATGTGTTGTTTATTAAAAGTATGAAGACAATCAAAATTTTTTTTACTGTGTGGTAAAAATGAAAATATGTGTTTTTACCGTTAGTGTTACTGTAGTGGAAATGGAAATGTGATAAGAGGTAAGTGATGACACTGTTTGTATTTATGGTAGAGGTGAAGTTACATAATCAGCCCTTTGGAATGTTTTCTTTCTTTAAAAAGCTACCCTTTACTATTTTGAGATTTCACTTTCTTTACAATATTTTTTTTAAGTGTTATGATAATATAGTTTGGGCAAATTATTAAAAAAAAGTATTTTACTTGCCACTGTTTCATCTTCTGGGTAGCGAACTATTTTTTTTCATTTTGAATGTAATTTTCTTTCAAATTCATCATCTTTAGGGTATTTTGCGAAATTTTTGGACATTTTTGCCCCTCGTAGCTAATACAAAATTTTTTTTCCCGAAGGACAAAAATGTCACATATTACCCTAAAGATGATGAATTTGAAAGAAAATTACCCTCAAAATGAAAAAAAACAGTTCGCTACTCAGAAGATGAAACAGTGGCAAGTATAATACTTTTTTTAATAATTTGTATTTTATTTTTTGCTGATCCTACTTTTTGGCATAAAAAGTGATTTGACCAGCTTGTAATATATTGCTAATTAGAGTGATATGGTGGTAATTAGGGGTGTCATAAATCCTGACCCAACCCGGACCCGACCCGGACCCGAACCCGAATAAGGATAATCGGGTCGGGTTACTCGGGTCCAAAATCTAACTCGGGTCAATCGGGTCAACCCGATTAACCCGAGTACGAACTAGGGTCGGGTATCGGGTCAAAATATATTGCTTATTCGGGTTCGGGTCAACCCGACTAACCCGAGTTAGATTTTTTTTTTTTTTTTTTTTTTTTTTTTTTTTTTTTTTTTTTTTTTTTTTTTTTTTTTGATATTTTATAACTTTAGCCAGTAAAACTAATGAAAAAAAGCTCGTATAAGAATACGTCTAACATAATAAATTTACGAAAACTTAGTATTGCACATGACAAAATCGTAAGCAATGTAGCAAATGCATATACTGATTTGCCTGGACATTCAATACTTGTATTTTATGACCATTTTGCCCTTCATTTTATTAACCCGGAAGGGGCAAAATAGTCATGGCAATTATGATACATTTATAGGCCATTATCCCCAATAAATAACAAAAGAAAACAATAGCACAAACCTTAAGAAGCACCAACAATGATGTTGTTGATAGGAATAAAGATCAACTTAACAAAAAACCCAACAAATCCCANAAAAAATCAAATTCTACGATTTGTGATTTTGTAAATGGCTCATACCCGAACCCGACTTAACCCGACCCGACTTGACCCGACCCGATTTGACCCGAACCCGACTAACCCGACCTCAAATAGGGTCGGGTTCGGGTATATTATTTTTAGTCTCGACCCGACTTGGACCCGACCCGTATGACCCGAACCCGACCAACCCGACCCGATTAACACCCCTAGTGGTAATTGTCGGAAGATGTAGCATGTCTGATTACATGAATGTAAAGATGCATAAACAGACTAATTCTAAGGTTTAGTCAGTCAGATTACTTGAAAGTTAGGCTTACATAAAGAAAAAAGAAAATTTCAATTTTAGTATGTTTCTTTGTCTTGGTCCACTTCTAGTAATAAGAAACTATTTCTAAATTTAGTTTTCAGCAATCGCTAGCGATGGTGCGAATTCATTGAAAAGTTAATAAGTGTTGAAAAGTTGGTAAGGCAACATTTTGTGCGACTAAAGTTGTGTTTTTGTTATACCAATTTGTTTTATTGAAAAAATCAACCATAACTTCAAATAAGACAAAGTGGTCTAGCAAAAACATAACTTTTGTCGCAATAGGTTCGGGCTGGGACTGGAGCTTATATTATAAGTCGAAAACCGAAGCTTATATTTCTATAAAGTAGTTTGACGAATTAGTTATAGCCGAAGTTTATTAATGTAAAATCACATAAAACACATGAAATTGATTTACATATATTTCCAGCTTTTACGTGATAATCTAATATATTTTAAAGGGTATTTAAGTAATTTGGCTAACTATAATCCCTTTTCTATGGGCTTAGGCTCTTATGGATTATAAAAGCTTTTATAAGCCCGTGTGACAAATAAGACTTATTTTATAAGCAAGCGTATTATAAAAGGTCAAGCCCCTATAAGCCTTGTTGCCAAACATAGCCAAAATGTCATTTCGTTCTAGCAGAAAAACCTTACCAACTTTTGCTTGTCAACTTTTCAATGAAGTCACACAATCTAGCGGTCGCACAAGACTAAATTTAAAAAACACTTTTTTTACTAGAAAATGGACTAAGCTTGAGTTTTGTGTCTAATATTGGAATTTTCTCTAAAGAAAATGCGTATATTTCAGTTAAAATGTAAGAAAAAAATTACATGTTTCGTTCTTGTGGTTTACTTAAAATCACACTTATCGTCCCTATTTGATTTTAGTTAAACCAGTGATACCTAGTTTCAAACTAGTTGTATCGAATGGTTCATATTTTAAAAAATATGGACCATCCATGTAATTATTTATAGTTTTTTTATTACACGAATATCTCTATCTATATTACATGGATAATCTTTATTTTCTAACTTAAATGTTTTTTATGTAATTAAAATCGAATAAGAACGACGAATGTTATTTTGAGTAAACATGTAGTTATTTCGAAAGGTAAATTTAAAATGACACACTACCACATTTTCTGATAATAAAAACTATAATAAATTCACGATTCCCATGAAAATTCGTTACTCGATCGCACCTTTGTTTCACAACATAAAGAAAAGTCTTTACACCACTCCACAGTAGTCGACACACACTTCATGACCAAAGACATGCCCCAAGTACTATACATTACTGTAATTTGCATAAAAACTATATGTTAAATCATTCATAATGTCTAATGTTAATTGTTAACATTTTTATTTTAAGATTTTTATAGTTTATTTTATATTTTAGCTAATAAAAATAATTTTTAATTGATAAATATGATAATTAATTGGTAAAAGGTGTAATTGGTAGGATTTTTTTTAAAAACTTTATGTATTATAAAAGTAGACACTTACTATAAAACGTATGGATTATTAATTAACCTATGTGTCGACTTGAATAATAAAGGGGAATTACATATATCCCCAATAAAAATAATTACATATTTTCTCAAAACACAAGTTTTCAATGCATTGTGTATAATATTATTAAAGCAAGGTTTGGAGATATATGTAAATATTGAAGTTTTGTTAGGGATATACGTATATGTAAATGTCCCAAATATTAACTACGTTCTTTTCTATTAGAGGGTATTTATATTGGCTTACTTAAGGAGCTTATACTTTCTTTGCAATAAGAGCTTATGAGCTTATGTATTATCAAAACACACCCTCTTGAAATAGTTATTAAATTATCTTATGTAGTTTTAAAATACACTATTGGTAAAATGACTAAAAAGGACTAACACATATAAAGTGATAAAACAATGTTATCAAACAAAAGTTACAACAAATGGGAATATAAGAGTAAACTTGTAAAAGTTACGGGTAAGTTAGAAAAAATATTGGCATATCCACTCTTAAAAAAATAAAATAATAAACTTAAGCCACCTAGGAACATCCCAACACCTTTTTGAGGCTTATGTGCTTTTGAAACACGATAAATTCATAAGCCCCTCAAATAAGCTAACTCAAACACTCACTTAAGCCATACGCAAATCCAGTTTAAGCTCATAAATATGATAAATAAATAAAAATATATTTGGTCAATTTTGTTATGCTTCCACCACTATCCCAAGTCCCAACAATACATTTAATTTGAGGCCGCGTAAGTAATATCTATCAACCCAATCATATTTTAAACTCAAATGCCATAAATATGACAATTACACATTTTCTTTTTTTTTAATCACACATTCACATTTTTAATAAGAGGTCTACACCATGCATGGTTAGAACCGTAGAATAAATTGATGCAACAAGTATCTTCCTGGAACAATGATGATGAAATATAGACATGTGGATAGATTTTTGTAAGAAAGTATAATACTTGTATTCCAAATGAAGAAGCCAATGTCCTAGCAATAAACCACACCCTCATCAAACTCATGTCATTTTGTGCAACGTCAAAATGTCAATAAAAGGTTGCAAATTACTAATACCACACCACATGATCACATATCATTGTTAATAAAACCAAATAAATTATACTCCATATTTGCAAAGAATCTTCCGTACATATANGCATTTCATTTATCCTTTATTTTAACGCATCATTATCAATTTTCGCCCATAGCCTCTAAGGCTAGACACAGTGGTGACCTGGGTCACCAGGTGGCACATCAGTTTTCTCTCTCCGGCGACCATACATGACCCAAGTGCCACAATGGTGACCGACTTTTTTATTATTTTTTATTTTTTTAATTAAAACATTTTAAACAACAAATTTAAAATTCATTAAAAATAAAAACATTACAATACTAAATCAAATAAACGTTAAAAACATTACGTAAATTATTCAAATAACATTAAAAAGATCACATAAATTCTTCATCGTCTTCCTCATCGTCTTCCTCATCGTCATCCTCAATACTGTCTTCGTCTTCATTCTCTTGATTGACTTGATGATTTCTACGATTTCTCTAAATGTGTTCGATCAAATCAGATTTTAAGTGTAGATGAGTTGTTGCGTCATGGATCTCCTGACTTCATCATCGTCGGAAGACGAAGAACCAAACAATAGCTCGTAAGACATAATTAAAAGAATGTGTTTGAAGGTATTGATAGAAATGTGTTTGAAGGTAGATAGAAATGTGTTTGAGGTTGATATTTATAGGATGTAAAGTGGTAAAGTTAAATAATAAGAATAATAGTAATAATAATAATAATAATAATAATAATAATAATAATAATAATAATTAATTAATCACGAACGGTAACATTTTAAAAAGAAAATCAAAGTTTTGTGTAGCCTAAAATATCAGTCAAAAAAACGACCGATTATACATTTTGTTCTTGCTCGACCGATTTATGCTCGATATGCCACATTGGAGTCGACCGATTTTGAAATCAGTCATGACACATGCTCGACCGATTTTTTTCCCTCCACTGTGCTTAGCCTAAAGATCCAAGAACTGCCTTGATTGTGCTGTTTTTGCTATATGAACTCGTTATGAAATCATTTAAGAATTTGGTATTGCAATTATCTCTTATGAGTTATGGGCACTATGTAACTCCCTGTTATATTAGTAGTAGTAATTAAGTAGATAATCATTCTCTTTGATTTCAAAAGGTCAAAATTGCAACTTAAAATAAAAGTGTATGGATCCCATGTTTGAGTATCCCAATAATAAACAAACAAAAAGAAGCGAATCTCTGTTACCACAATGTTTTTCAGAATCAGAAAATACCGACTGTTTTGGGATGTGTTCGGCTAAATGAGGAAGGGGTTTTTTATTGGTCAACTTTTATGTCTTATTTAAATTAATGTATTTGTTGCTTTGTGCTTGTTTTATTGAAATAAAAAACTCTTTCATGTTTCTCATTAAAAAATTACTAGTACTATCTAAGAAGTGCATCATAGAAATATACATCATCAGTTGCAAAAACTTTTTAGCCCACTTGCATGCACGAACCTTAATTTACGTTTGATTAAAACTGTGAACAAATGATGGAAGAAAAACTTATATGCATTTGTGTAAATATGTTTAAGTTACCCAATAACTTTCATCAATAAAACTATTGTCTGTATTTTTTTTAACAATACCAGAATACTCGCATAATGTGACAATATATAACGACAAATAATTATACTTGCTAAACCGTGATTCTGGTTCGACATTTGATGCAAAACGTGTGTTCTTTTAAATACAAAACGTGTGTTTTTTAAAATTTACGGCGTGTGTTTTTTACAAATTGCCAAGTTTAGAATTGATTAAGAATGACATAATCTAAATTGTCAAGTTTTTAAAAAGTTGACAAGTTTAAGTGGTACTTAGAGATAATTTAGGTAAACTATATTAATTTAAGTTTCAAGTTTCAAAAAAAGAGAGAATTTCATTTTTTTTTGTTGCAATTACCTTCCATTTTAATAGTTGTAGGCTAGCAATTTTATACCGAGTAGTAAAATGGGGTCAAGCAAAAAAAGGTCATGTCAGTCTAGCAAAAAGAAGAAATCTTTGTTTCACGAAATGTCATTTTAGTCTAGCAAAAAGCATCTTATCAATTTTTGAACACGTGTCGAGAATTTGATGAAGTCGCACGGTCTAGCGATCGCACAAGGTTAAATTCGAAAAACAATTTTTTACCCAAAAGTGACAAAAAAAATGAAAAATGCACATTTTAAAATTTGTTGTTACTAAAAAGTGAACCGAAAATGAAAAATGGGCCATTTTTAGAAATTCTACTAATTGATTAAAAGATTTGCCTTAATTTAATTATCTTGTACGGAGATTCCTATTTCAACAAAACATGATCCTTCCCTCGAGTTGGGACTTTATATTTTAGCAATTTTGTTAATCCTATTCAAGGTATACGTAAGAAAAATAAACTTTTTATATGAATCAAACAATCTTTTAAGGTGAGTGTACGTATAAAACCTTCTTTTTATCCCATACAAGTAAATTGTCTCGGTTTTTTTATATTTTGATTAATTGACATGGTTTGAGGAAATACAAAATGTGTTTATATTTTCAAAGTTGGTTCAAGGTAGATTGTTTAAGATAGAAGATCATTTGAGGACAAAACTTTTTTTAAATATCAAATGACTAATCTTCACCTTTCATGTTTATTTGATCTAATGTATGAGATTAATTCCAATAATTTAAAAAACTCACTTTCATCAATTTTTTTTCAAATATTATTATCTTTCAAACAGTTAATCGTTAAACGAAAAAAATATACCATTACGAGGAGCATTTAATTATCTTTCTATAGATAGGCACTTTGATATATTTTCGACAACTTTTGTTTTTTTTCGTTTTTTCACATTTTTTTTCATGGCCGAAAAAAAATCATTGGTTTTTAGTTTATGTGTTGTATAAAGACAGTAAAAAAAATTTACTGTGTGGTAAAAATGAAAATATGTGTTTTTACCGTTAGTGTTATTGTAGTGGAAACCGAAATATGATAAGAGGTAAGTGATGACACTTTGTATTGGTAGAGGTGAAGTTACATAATCAGCCCTTTGGAATGTTTTCTTTCTTTAAAAAGCTAACTTTTACTATTTTGAGATTCCACATGGACCTATTGTTTCTTCACAATATTTTGTAGTGTTATGATAATATATTATCAATGTGACTAGGTGTCAAGTGTTAAGTGTTATGATAATATATTATCAATATGACTAGATGTCAAAAATACCCGAAGTCCATTAACCCGACCATACTTGAACCGAAATAAGCTTATTCGGTTTGAGATATACGACTTGAAAAAATATTGGGTGATTAACTCGAACTCTTATGAGGGTTGGGTTTCGAGTGAGAGTTTTAACCTTATTCGGATTTCGGGTTAATCTGAATATAATATAAGGGATTTTTATTTTTTTTTAATATCTTTTTTTGGTTTTTTATATAAGAATTAACCAATTTATTTATATTTTTATCTTATAATTTGGCTTATGCATGTTAACCCGTATCTGAATAACTCGAGTCCCAAATAACTCGATAAGCCGCAACTCGTATAACCCGCACCTTATTAAGGTCGGGTAAAAGAAAGTTTTATCTTTATCAAAACCCGACCCGAAGAAGGTCGAGTTTACCCAAATAACAACTTTAATATGACTATATTAAGTTTAATAACTTCTGCCTTTCTCGTGCCATGCTTGAATCATATTGTTAGCTTAAATAAATCTTTTGTAATGAAATCGGCTAATATCCATCCCATCAAGTTTTCAAAACGTGTCATTCAGCTACATTTAGGCTATGCTAGAAAAAGTATTATTATTTTAGTTACATAAAGAAAAAAAGAAATTTTCAATTTTAGTCATGTTTCTTTGTCTTGGTCCACTTCTTGTACTTCCTCCGTCTCAATTTATTTGTCCACTTTTAACTTTTGAAGTCTTTCTTTTACAACTTTAACCTCAAATATTCTTTCTTGTGTTGTATAATACTTGATGCAAAATATATGAATTGATTGAGTTTTAAATGTATTTTCATTGGGTATAACTTCCATCAAGTATTATATAACACAAGCTTTTCAAAAAAAAAAAAAGTATTATATAACACAAACAACACAATTTAAGGTCAAAGTTGAGAAAGAAATACTTTAAAAGTCAAAAGTGGACAAATAATTTAGGACGGAGGGAGTAATAAGAAACTCTTTTGAAATACGTAGTTATTTGGAAAGCTAAATATAAAATGACACACTTCCCATCCCATGAAAACAACTATAAAAAAATTCAAGATCCCCATGAAAATTCGTTACTCGATCGCGCCTTTGTTTCACAACACAAAAAAAATTCTTTACACCACTCCAACATGTGTCACAACCACTCCACAGTAGTCCACTAGACACACTTTATGACCAATGACATGCCCCAAGTAATATACATTACTGTAATTTCCATAAAAACTATATGGTAAAAATCACTCACAATATCTCATGTTAAGTGTTAACATTTTTATTTTAAGATGTTTTATAATAATATTTTATATTTCAGTTAATAAAAATAGACTTTAATGAATAAATAATTTAACTGATTGATAAAAAGTGTAATTAGTATAATTTTTCAAAAACTTTGTTTATTATGAAAGTAGACACTTATTATAAGCTCTTTAAAAAGCGAATTACATACATCCCAACAAAACTTCAATAATTACATATTTTCTCAAACCATAAATTTTCAGTGCGTGGTGTACAATACCATTAAAGCAAGGTTTGAGGATATATGTAAATATTAAAGTTTTGTTGGGATATATGTAAATGTCCCAAATAATAACTATATTCTTTTCTATTAGAGGGTATTTATATTGGCTTATTTGAAGAGCTTATACTTTCTTTGCTATAAGAGCTTATGAGCTTATGTATTATCAAAACACACCCGCTTGAAATAGTGATTAAATTATCTTATGTAGTTTTAAAATACACTATTGGTAAAATGACTAAAAAAGACAACACACATAAAACAATGTTAACAAACAAACGGGAATGTAAGAGTAAACTTGTAAAAGTTACAAAAATAAATAAATAAATAAATAAATAAATAAATAAATAAATAACTTAAGCCACCTAGGAATATCCCAACACCTTTTTGAGCTTATGTGCTTTTGAAACACGATAAACCCATAAGCCCCTCAAATAAGCTAACTCAAACACAAAGGGCGGAGCTATTAAGGGACCGGGAAAGGTCCCGGCGCCCCTAGGCCTAAACCCGTTGGTGTATTTTTTTTCGCGATTTTATGTGTTCTTCCGAAAAAAAAAAATTGTGCCGGCCCTCCCATCTAATGTTCTTTCGGAAAAAAGATTGTTTCGACCATCCCAATTTTTTTTTTCTAGCTCTGCACTGTCAAACACTCACTTAAGCCATACGCAAATCAAGTTTTAAGCACATAAATATGATAGATAAATTAATGTATTTGGTCAATTTTGAAATGCCAATTGTTTAGACCCAAATTAAAGTTAATATAGTTTTCTGAAAAATGGTTTGATTGAAATAAGAGGTTACTTTACACCATGCATGGGAAGAATAAATTGATGCAATATAAATCTTCCTAAAAGAATGATGATATAGAAGTGTAGATAGATATTTGTAAGAAAGTAAAATACTCGTATTCCAAATGAAGAGGCCATGTCCTAGCAATAAACCACACCCACATCAAACTCATGTCATTTTGTGCAACGTCAAATGGCAATAAAAAGGTTGCAAATTACACTATGCACCACATATCGCTTGCAAAGAATACTCCATATTTCAAAGAATCTTCCGTACAGATTGCTTGACACAAATGATCAGCATATAACAGTTATACAGTGAACGTGAAGGAGACAAAAAAGCAACCACTATAATGTTTCCACCCCATCAACAAAATGTCAAAAACTCAGTACCTCTTCACTATGCTGAGATAATGTTCTTAAAAGAGTAAATTACATAGATGGTCCCTGTGGTTTGCTCAAAGTTTCTCCCACAATCCCTGAAAGTTAAAAGTTGCACGGATAGTCCCTATCTCTGAAAAGAATAACACTAATGGTCCTTTTTTTAACTGTCGTTAAGTGACTTCCGTTATAATTTACACGTTAGTCCCTTTTTGTTAAATATCGTTGCATCGTTTATCCTTTATAATAACGGCCGTTTATAATTTAAAGTTTTTCAAATTTTTCTTACGTTTTCATACGTTTTCATCCGTTTTTATACGTTTTCATGCGTTTTAATCTGTTTTCGTCCGTTTTTATACGATTTCGTCTGTTTTTCTTACGTTTCATCTGTTTTCATGCGTTTTTATACGTTTTCGCTCGTTTTTCTTGCATTATTGTCTGTTTTCCTACGTTTTCATCCGTTTTTATCCGTTTGGGTCCGTTTTTATATGTTTTCATTTGTTCTATACGTTTTCCTCTATTTTTCTTACATTTTCATATGTTTTTATCCGTTTTCATACGTTTTCATATGTTTTCATTCGTTTTTATACGTTTTCTTACATTTTCATTGGTTATTTTTATGTTTTCATATGTTTTTATCCGTTTTCTTCCATTTTTATTCATTTTCGTCCATTTTTATACGTTTTGGTCCATTATTATACGTTTTCATCCGTTTTATAAGTTTTCATCCATTTTTCTTATGTTTTTATCCATTTTTATACGTTTTCTTACGTTTCTGTCTGTTTTTCTTACGTTTTCATCCATTTATATACATTTTGGTCCGTTAACGTATAAAAACGTATGAAACCGGACGAAAATGTATAAAAAGAGATAAAAATGTATGAAAATTTAAGAAAAACGGATGAAAACATATAAAAATGAACGAAAATGTATAAAAACGGACCGAATGTATGAAACGTAAGAAAAATGAGCGAAAACGTATAAAAACATATAAAAAGTATTAAAACAAATGAAAACGTAAGAAAAATGAACGAAAACGCATAAAAATGGATAAGACGTATGAAAATATAAGAAAAATGGACGAAAACATATAAAAAAGGACGAAAACGGATAAAAATGGATGAAAAACAGATAAAAACGGATGAAACGGTATAAAAACGGACGAAAACATATAAAAACGTTCGAAAATGTAAGAAAAACAGACGAAGACGTATAAAAACGAACGAAAGCGTATAAAAACGGACCGAAATGGATAAAAACAGATGAAAATGTATAAAAACGTAAGAAAAAGGATGAAAACGTATGAAAACATAAGAAAAACGAGCGAAACGTATAAAGGCGGATAAAAACGCATGAAAACACATAAAAACAGATGAAAACGTAAGAAAAACGGACGAAAACGTATAAAAACGGTTGAAAACGGATAAAAAAAACGTATAAAAACGTACCTAAAGTCGAAGAACTTTAAATTATAAACAGCCGTTATAATAAAGGATAAACGATGCAACGATATTTAACCAAAAGGGACTAACGTGTAAATTATAACGAAAGTCACTTAACGACAGTTAAAAAAAGGACCAGTAGTGTTATTCTTTTCAGAGATAGGGACTATCCGTGCAACTTTTAACTTTTAGGGACTGTGGGTGAAACTTTAGGCAAACCACAGGGACCATCTATGTAATTTACTCTTCTTAAAATATCTTTACTAAAATATTAAGGAAAAGGTTGGATGTAGTGGTGCTTAAAATTTTTAAGACTCTAAGTGGGCGTTTAGGATTGCTTATACTTTTTATTTGTTACACAAAGTAACAAATGTATTTAAAAATAAGTACTTTTTATTACGTAAGATTAAGTAATAATCTATTTAACTGGCTTTGTTGTGTTAAAGGCCTTCCCGGGGGTGAGCAAAGTGGTGTAAAAGATTTATTTAAGGCACAAAGTTTTTGTTCGATGTATACAATTATATTAAGTGATGTAAAAGATTTATTTAAACATAAATAAAAACGTACAACATCTTTTATAATAAAGATTAAATAGTCATATTTTTATGTAAACTTTTATCAGCGTATGTTTGAATAATATGGAGTAATACGCAGTTTCTTTTATCCTTTGCTTTAAGGTCTCATTATCAATTTTCGCTCACAGCCTCTAAAAATCCAATAACGTTGTTTTTGCTATATGAACTTGCGCGTCATGAAAGCTGTTAAGAATTTTGTAATGCAATTATCTCTTATGGGCATTATAATTAGAGAAATGATACATGGACCTAAAAATAGACCTAATTGTGGACATAAAAACATGTGGCATGATCCTGATGGCTGCAGACAGGGACCCACTTATTTAACAACCCATCAGGATCATGCCACATGTGTTTAGGTCCACTTTTAGGTCTATTTTTAGGCCTATGTATCATTTCTCTTATAATTAAGTAGCTAATCATTCTCCTTGAGTTCAAAAGGTACCAAATAGCAAGTTAAATACTAAAAGTTTATGGATCCCATGTTAGAATATCCCAATAATAATCAACAAAAAAGGATCTCTGTTACTGCAATAAAGTTGCGTTTTCAGAATCAGTACCTGCATGTTTCGGAATGTGCTCGGCTAAATGAGGAAGGGGTTTTTTATTGGTCAAGTTTTATGTCTTATTTTAATAAATGCATTTGTTACTTTGTGGCTTTGTGCTTGTCTTATTGGAATGGGAAAATCCCATAAACACCCCATCCGTACAATCTCTCCACCCTAAATGCCCAATTTTTTTCTTTTTTCTCCAAATACCCCAACGGGAGAGGGTCGCCTCAGAATCTTGGGCGGGTGTATTAAGATAGTGACATGTGTCCCTATACATGTCCCCACCAAGTACCTTCATGGTACCACTTACAATATGTACTTCTTGGGCGACTTGGACCACCATTTATTGGGCGACTTGTTTTTTTTTGTCTTTTTGTGAAAAAGTTAATAATTGTGTTAAGTACATTTTTGGTCCTTGTGGTTTGCTAGGTATTTCATTTTTGTCAAAATCAAAAATTACTTTGCTCAATGAAGTTCATATATGCCATAATAGTTGGTTTGAAATCTACTTTATTATTTTTAGATAATCACGGCAACCTGTAGCTCAACAACATATGTCTATTCAGTTCCTTTTTTGTATCTTTGATCATCATGGCATTTTGAAGGCAATTATAAGTTGTTTATAGGTTAGGTAAATAAACCACATGTTCCAAATATGAGAAACGCAAACTGATGAAACATATACACAAATACAAACATATACAAATCCATTATCCAAACACAAACACAAACACAAATCTGATAAACATATACACAAATCTTTATAGATTTACGCAAGAAGCTTAAGTAAAAATTTTAGAACCAAACACAAAAGATCTCCGCGAGGAAAGCAGATTCCGGCGATTCCGGCGGGGCTAAGAAGATTCCGGCGAGAGTAGCAGATTCCGGCGTGAGTA
>LBNU01034198.1:23628-55079 GCA_014162995.1 Artemisia annua | reverse complement strand
GGCTATGTTTGGCGCGAGAGATTATGGAAGATTATGGAGGCTTAAGATTATTTTTTTGAAAAATAAGCTTTCATCAAAAAATAATCTTTGTTTAGCAAACTAAGATTATGAATTATTTTAGAAAAATAAGTTCTCAAAAAATAAGTTATCAGAACCAGCTTTTAAAAGATTATGGAGATTATTTTTCATAAATTAACTTATTTTAATCTTTTTCAGCAACAGCACCAGCACTACTGAAAAAAAAACAGCTACAATTTTAATCTTTTTCAGCATCAGCACCAGCATCAGCATCAGCATCAGCACCAGCACCAGCATCAGCACCAGCAACATCTATTTTTGCCAAACATACCCTTAAAACTCTTATGAATTAACGAGTAACGGTAATCAGGCCAGTTAACTTGCATACTAGTTAAGAGCAACATTAAGAAAGAAAATTGAGTTGACTCGTCAATAGTTGACTTAAGTTGATCTCTAACTACTCAAATAACCTTTAGAGTCAAAGATCGAGCTTTGGTAGACTCCCATCCAATAAGGGAATGTTTGGCGAAAGTAACTGTTACTGGAACTGGTGCTGGCGCTGGAGATGGTGCTGGTGCTGGAGATTATAAAAAGAGATTATTTTTATAAGCTACATGAAGTAACCTTTGGTTTTAAGAGATTATGGAAGATGATTTTTTTAAGAATCTCTTATAAGTTATGTCTGCCAAACAAAGATTATTTTTTAAGTAGCTTATTTTCTGAAAAAATAAGCACAATCTCTCAACAATCTTGTGTGCCAAACATAGCCTAAAGCTTTTCGATTATATTGAGCTTGTGTTTCGAGCCGAGTTAAATTTGGAAATACTGAGTCTGCTAATACTACCAATGTTACTATAAGAAAGTTTTATCTATACAAACTCGTTAAAATCGAGTAGAGATTTGATATATCAATCATTCATCTTACTTAAAGTTGTGATTGTTTCGAGCTGTAATCGAGTTATAAGGAATGTTATGAACTCGAGTTTGGCAGCATTATTATTTCATGTATTGTTATAATTGTTAGGAAATCTTATGTTACAAGGGGGCTTGGGCTAACTAATATAAGACTGTCTAACAATACAAACATACTAATGATTTGTTGTTTTAACTAATCAAATTGGTTGATTATGTCAAGTATTGGATACGTGATTCGGTTTTAAAGAGCATGCTCCAAAAAACGAGCTACAAAAAGTTGTTACCTCTCCTGACATAGACATAGACATGTATTTTATAGTTTTTGTGTTTCACAAAAATAGATAAATTATATTCATGAAATCTTATCATGATTTTTAGGACAAGTTATGATATATATATATATATATATATATATATATATATATATATATATATATATATATATATATATATATATAAGTTGAATATTCAAAACCACTGTATAATTGTTTCTATTTGTCTCTTATCTTGTAACTTTATTTTTCAAAACCGATGTTGCAAAAATCATGAATCGGTAATCGGGCGGTCGACCACCATGCAGCGATTAGTCGGTCAAGGCGGGATTAATCGGTGATTAATCGGATTGGCATTTTTTTGCATGTTTTTGGTATTTCTGGAGACCAAACTAAAGATCTTAATTGATTCCAAGCCTACTATGTTTCCAAACCTCAATAAAATGCTCCAATTCTGATTATGAGGCCAATTGTATGTTATAAATGAAATAAACGATCCCAAATTAAGTAGAATGGCTAAATTTTTATTTTTTTAAAGCTGACCGATTTTTTGCCGATTCGACCGATTTTTGACTGATTAATGGCCGATTTTTTGCCTAGACCGATTTTCAAAATTCTACAAGGCATACGGCCGATTAACGATTAATCGGTGATTAATCGGCCGATTCGGCCGATTTTTGCAACATTGTTCAAAACTATTAAGTAATGATATGTTACAAAATAAAAAATTTCAGATAATATACACAGGATGACAGGAGTAATATATCAATCCAATCAAGCTTCAAATTAAACTCATAGATGCCATATGAATACAACAACTAAGAAATTTTTCATCGCACGTTCCTAGCAAAATACAATACAGTAATACACTCACATCCACTCATACCCTTTTTTTTTAAAAAAATATATTAACCAATTAAAAAAAACGTACAAAAAAAAAAAAAAAAAAAAAAAAAGAAAACATTGAATATTCCAACTTCAGTTTGATTTTATTATCAGAATACGAAATAAGTATAAGGAACAAGAGTGGACCGTAGAATGAAGAACCACAAAAACTCCCTACCAGAAATTGCCTCGTACGAATTTATTATTGAGATAGACAAAAAAGTGTGCCCCTCCATAAAAAAGAAACGAAGAAAATTAACCCCCACCTCAAGTTGCCTCATCTTTTATATAATAAAAGAATTACATCATTTTAGAGTGTTTTTGCAAAACCCTTCTCATTGAAAAAAAAATTAGACCAATAGGAGAGCTCGATTTTGCCATGTAGGCGAAATCGAGCAACATGATTTGTCAATTGAAAGTCAAAATTAAATTGATTTTGGTCAAACTTAATAAATTTGGTGGAGAAATTTTATTAAGAAAAAAAATTCATAAAAATATATGTGTCAAATTTATGAAAACAAAAACTTAAAAAAAGAGGAAGTAATTAATAAAACTTTAGTGGTTGAATTTTACATAAAATAAAATATATAAAGCTAAGTGTAAAATTACAAGTTTCCATGTTTTTTAATAACTTTAGAAAAAACAAGAATAGCCCCTTACACTTTATATCACTTATACTTTATAATATGAACTTTGTTTATAATGATATGAGTATTAGTATTAGTTTCAGACTTTCATCTATTTAAATTACAAAATTTTGTAAATATGTGAATTATTTTAATATTGTTAGTTATAGACTTCCATCCATTAGAATATTATTTAAATAAGGACTCATGTTA
Organism: Artemisia annua; assembly: GCA_014162995.1. Lineage (NCBI taxonomy): Eukaryota > Viridiplantae > Streptophyta > Magnoliopsida > Asterales > Asteraceae > Artemisia > Artemisia annua. The sequence goes on along the minus strand of LBNU01034198.1, from coordinate 52,150 downwards.
TTCTATTTAAAAGTTTAATTTATGTATACACGGGTTTAAATATTAAAGNTTATCAGCCTTTGCACGCAACCGTCAATCATAGCATAACTTTACTTTTCTTCAAATTTCTAAAATCGGATTGGTGAAAAAAAACTTATGTTCGAGATCCATAATGGAAATGAATTAGATGTTATGATCTTGCTTAGCAAATCATTACAAGTGTTCATGCTTTTATGTCAATATCGACCTTTACCACTTGGGTGGGGAAACACCTTACATACACCTTCATCTCGAGTTTATTGTTACAACAAATATGGGAAAAGTATATTGCGATTAATAACATTGCTACCTACTGATTGAGCCCCAGATAACAAAGATTTGAAGCAGTTCTTAACTGTATTAATTAGAAAGCTTCGACCTTTCTTTTTCAAGATCACAGATTTAAGTCTCACTCGCAAGATAAGGGGAAAAAATTATTGAAAAAAGGAAAAAACAAATATACAATCTGCATATTTTATTGACACTTGCTCTTCAAAATTTTATTTTGATGATGTTTTCTAAGTCACGTTTTCATATGTCATTGCAGTGAACACAGTGATTCAGATGACGAATTTGGAAACAGTACGGGGAAAACATGTTCATGCAGGATAATGTAGCTTGAAGTTCTAGCTTTGGTTCGTGGTTTCTCTTTTAGCAAACCGAAAAGATTGGCACACTTGGAGGAGTAAGTATTGGAAAGGGAAAACAGTTTTTGTATCATATTCATGTTGACATGGTACAATCGTAATACAATTACATCAGATTTGTTGTAAATGACACATTTACGCCCCCGCCTTGTATGTGTACTAACGAGTGGAGAGTTCTTTGCATGTTGCTTCGCCGCTACTGATAACATCTGTTCATATTCCAGTTTTGTTACTAGTATTTTTTTTTTTCTGGTTATGTTATTCTTGATTTGTTTCATCGTAATTAACGAGGTTTTATTATCCTTTTTATTTAATTTTGTGATCATTTGTTAATTTAGAAGTTTGCGGTTTACATTTGCTAGTATTGCTGTAAAACTTGAACTCCATGTTTTGCTAACATGGTGTGTACTGTGTATCATTTAAACCTAACTTTAGATGTTTGATGTTATTCTTGACTTGTCGACTCCGTTATGTTCCAATAGGTATAAATTAACTTAGGTTTTTAATTACCCAATTCAGTAATTTAAGTTCTTGGTAAGCGGTCCTATTGTCATCATGATCACATAGTTAAATGGATTTTTAGAGAAAATTAGTAAGAACATTTATCATTTCTGTTGTCAAATTACCCTTATCATAATTATTATTTTCAAATTAAATAAAATAATCGTCGAATGGTGTTTTTACGTGCTTTAACAGAGTCGAAAGAGCAATAAATACATTTTTTAAACAACGTATTTTTGTCTACTTGACAATAATTTTAGAATAGGAAACATATTTAAACGACAACATTAACAAATTTTCAAATGCTAAAAACATATCAATTCTATTCGGTATGTGTCCTCAATCGTCAACAACTTCATTAAAAAAAAGAAAAAAAAATCAAACTACTATCGTTAAAAAAAAATCAAACTACTAGCGTAATCTTCTTTTGGAGGTCTTTATGGTGTTCTCAAAGCCGTATGTTGATGTCGTTGATCCTTCTTGCTTCTAAAAACTTGATGCAACCGGTGGTAGACTTGCTACATACCAAAAGAGAACCAAATTAAATTTCTATTGTAAAACTGTTTAACATAACTAAATTCAAACATATAATTTTATAATTTATTTTTAAGTTAAGAACACGAACTTACGTGGATTACTTTTTAGCGATCCAATGCCGCAAGTAGAACTGAGATGATCCAGTCTCGNACTTTAGATGTTTGATGTTATTCTTGACTTGTCGACTCCGTTATGTTCCAATAGGTATAAATTAACTTAAGTTTTTAATTACCCAATTCAGTAATTTAAGTTCTTGGTAAGCGGTCCTATTGTCATCATGATCACATAGTTAAATGGATTTTTAGAGAAAATTAGTAAGAACATTTATCATTTCTGTTGTCAAATTACCCTTATCATAATTATTATTTTCAAATTAAATAAAATAATCGTCGAATGGTGTTTTTACGTGCTTTAACAGAGTCGAAAGAGCAATAAATACATTTTTTAAACAACGTATTTTTGTCTACTTGACAATAATTTTAGAATAGGAAACATATTTAAACGACAACATTAACAAATTTTCAAATGCTAAAAACATATCAATTCTATTCGGTATGTGTCCTCAATCGTCAACAACTTCATTAAAAAAAAGAAAAAAAAATCAAACTACTATCGTTAAAAAAAAATCAAACTACTAGCGTAATCTTCTTTTGGAGGTCTTTATGGTGTTCTCAAAGCCGTATGTTGATGTCGTTGATCCTTCTTGCTTCTAAAAACTTGATGCAACCGGTGGTAGACTTGCTACATACCAAAAGAGAACCAAATTAAATTTCTATTGTAAAACTGTTTAACATAACTAAATTCAAACATATAATTTTATAATTTATTTTTAAGTTAAGAACACGAACTTACGTGGATTACTTTTTAGCGATCCAATGCCGCAAGTAGAACTGAGATGATCCAGTCTCGTGGTATCCCTATCGAAATCCCAATAGCGTACACGAATAAAACCATCAAGAACGTTAAAGTTAACGCACTCGGGATCAACTTTCCATGCATCCCTAAGCACCGAGCAGCAAGAACTAGAGGGATGCTCATGCATACGTGTTCCCTTTCCAAGATATCCAATATAATCAAAGCAATGAGTCAAGTCCGGATATAACAATGTCTCACATGATTCTATGGTTTGTGAGAGAGGTGAGAGGCTTGCGGTGGCAGTAGACATCAAACAAACGAAAGCAAAAAGAACAAGAACGGAGTGCGACATTGTTTGAGGTTTTTTTTGTTTTTGTCGTTGTGTAAAAGTGTTGATATATTGAATCGAATGGTTGAGCTGGATTCGTTGTGTAAAAGGTCGTTGTTTATATAATTATATGAATTGAATGGTTGAGTTGGATTAGAATTTGGTTTTGTATAAGAATTTGAAACCGACTTATATTTTTACCCCGTTACTCTCATGTTTTTACTAATAAGAAGAAAAAAAAAAAGAAGTGATGATACATGCTACGTAGTACGTAGTTGGGTAAAAGTCTAGTGATATGATACTCCAAGACTTGTCCACCTTCCGTCCACATACCAACAGCCAACTCAACTTTACAATTTCAGTAAGTCGATAAGTCTATCGAATAAGCTAATCAAAACACCCATTAAGAGCAGGGGCGAAGCCATAAATTTATGGTCGAGGGGGCAAACATTGACAACTATTAGAAATTACACTACAAATCGGTTCGTTAGGGGGCAAACTACAAAAATAACCATATATTTTAAAAAAAAATCCATTTAGTGGCACACAAAAAGTGCCACTAAAGCCTAGGATGGGAATCGGTGGCAGAAAATAAAAGTGACACTAACGACGCTGCTACTAAAAGGTTTCAGTGGCACTTTTCAGTTGTGTTGTTGCAGCCCTTTCGGGTTTTCGTGGCACTTTTGTGTTGTGTTACAAAAAGTGTAGAGATATTGTGACAATGTATGCCATTATTTACTTCAAGCAAACGGCAATACTATCTACTGGTTTTAGTGGAATACTATATTTTATGCAATAAAAGGAATCACCATATAATTTGTTTCACATGCATTAACATTATTTATTTCTAAATCAATTTGTAACGAAACCAATATCGACCACAATAGATGGTAAGAACAATTCCATTAATCAAAATATACATGAACAACGCTTTTCACCACGTAACTACATAACATAAGCGACCAATAGCATTATTTGCTACATAAAGATACAAACAATTCCAAATCTCAAATTAATTATAAAAAAGGAAGACTAAAACTACAAATTCCCGACTATTTCATCCACGGTAAACAAACTTCTTGGTTGCTCCGAAAACACCACGTACATCTGTACATAACAAGAACAAGATACAAGAAATCAAAATATGACATAAGAGATTCATTGTCACCATAGCTCTTTACTACTCCAGTCATAAGCTAAATATTTCATAGACATTTTTATAATATAAGCTAAGCATGTGACAAGAGTGCATAGAATGAAATATTACCTTTAAATGAAAAGTTCAAGTATGATTTGTTGAGTGTACCTGAATAGAAAGTCGAGTCAGTAAGCAAAACATTATCAAACTAGTTTTAGAAGAGTTAAATAAAGGACCAATACTAGGAGAGTTATTCTAGTGGACATATCAATACTTGATAAAAAAACATTACCCTAAATCCATGAAAGACATATTCAATGAAAGATCACAAGTCTAAATCTTCAACCAAATCTAGCATAAAAGACCTAAGACTATCTAGACTGTAACATCAGAAAGTTGAAACACAAGCAAAAGAACAAGTATAAAAAGAATGGCACATGAATACGCATGTTACCTGAACATGGGTCAATTTAGTTTGTTCCTTATTTAGCACAAAAACTTTGTTCATTGGCTCATTCCTACAACATAATTGGCAAAATTATTATAATGATATAATGCAAAGCAGATTATTACAAAGACTAAAATTAATGTACAAGTGACATAGAATCCACATTTGTACGTAGCGAAACATTAATGTGAAAACTGTTAGAAATACTTGATAAACTCATATTCATGACCCTAATCCACATAACCTTATAACAACATGACTCCATTTGGTTCAGGTTAAGATTGGTACAAATATAAACATGATTGACAGAGGACTTACCGACTTGAGATATAAATGGCTTTCCGGTGGTAACACATGTTAGAATTAATATACCATGACAATCATAATATTAAGCAAATCAAGTAGTCACATAATGCGGAAGCGGAGGAACGTCTATAATATATAAAAGATTAACATAAATGTAAATAGGAACGTACCTTTAGGTTCTAGCAAGAACAAGAACCTAACTTTATACCTTCAATAAAGATGAACCCTAATTAGAGTTTATATGAATTAGGGATCTTTAGATTAACCCCTTACCGTTTTGTTAATCGATCCAAGATGTAAACAATAGTGTGTTTACACCACGTTCTTGTACACACGAATTATAACCAAATTAATGTTAATGCTAATTAATGAAAACACAAGAGTTTGTTTTATAAAAAACAAACCAATCGACCCTATGGTGAGGGTATATGATCAGCCAAATAAGAAAGAAAAGAAAACAAGTTTTAGGGTTATTGCTTGTGCACAAAAGGTACCAAGAATGAACCCCTAAGCCTTGTATAAAAGTGAAACTTGGAGGACAAGTTGGTTTATGATTGGGCTTACCCAATCCCATTCGACCAGCCACATATCCCTCAAGGGATTCCGGATCGTTCTTGTGTCCAATTTACATTCTAGTCATTTTCTTTGATGTTTAACAATCATTAATCAATACTTGCTAATTACTAACGTCCAATAAATATTTACTTGTGTTTAAATAATTAAATATACATAACATTTATATATTAATTATTGTTCATTAATTTCTTCATTCGTAACGTGTGCAATCCCGTGGTCTCGAGTTCGATACTAGACATATACTTATTAATATTTATTCATAAACTCTAACAGCTCCAACTTGGATATCTATTAATAGTATAATGACATTAGTTAGCGTCTAGCAACACGCCAATGCCCCTAGATCAATTCGAGGGAGGTCTCATGGAAAAACCTTTAATGATTCATCATTATTATTATCCTTTTGTTTCAAATACCACGTTAATAAAGATATGGATCTTAGTCATTCTATAATTAACAATTCTATTTCTCGTTGTTTATAATTGATCAAAAATTTTATTCAATACACGAAAGTAACATTTATGTCAAGTATAGTACATTAATAGGTATTTTGCCATATATATATATATATATATATATATATATATATATATATATATATATATATATAGAGTATGGTTATTGTGAAAAGTCACTAATGGTAAAAAGTATAGGAAGGGTTTTTAGCCATTGGATCATTAGATTAAAATAGGGTATTAATGATATTAAATTGGGGTATTAATGACACACTTGACACATGACTAAATATATTAACACACTTGCACATAACGTCTTGTAATTGACACACAATTGACGTTTTATTGACACACCCACGGATTTTTTAGCTAAATATATTAACACACTTGCACATAAATTTTTATAATTGACACACAATTATCAAATTTTCAATAAAATATTATTGACACATAGACTTTCTATCCTTTTTATCCTAAATGACTTTCTATTTGATCCAAATATTATGTATGATGTATATATATATATATAGTATATCATTACTATATAGTATATATATATATATTATATTACGTTATATATATATACCTTATTAACCTATATATACATATTAATACTTATATATATACTATATATATATAATATAATATATATATATAATATTACAGTTTCATTTAAAGTTTGAATTCCCATAGTCATTTGCTTATAAAGAAATATGAGTTTTTCTCTATGTATGCTGTTGATGGAAAAGTGCTATTAACTAATGAAGTATTCTTAGATTAAACAAACAAATGCTTTCTTTTAAAAACGTCCCAAATGCTCAAAACCGAATAACCTGATATACACTAGATACATGAAAAGTTGGAGACTGCGAGGGATGGGTCCCCCAGATAAGAGGCATCGCACATTTGGAGAAGTTAAAATCAAACTGCGGACATATGTTTATTTGCACTTATCCATCAATAATATTGGTCATTTATTTTATTCTTTCACTTCATTGATCCAGATTGTTACCTCCCAAAACTTTCGATACCATCCCTTATAAATTTGTAACGTTTTTACAATAGCAAGGGATATGATATACTCGCATGTATTAAAGATTTGGCATGATACCAATAGTTATGGAGTTTTAGTTGATACAACATTAGGAATCATACTTCTTGAGTTTTGATGAAGCAAACATAGAAACAATGTCCAGCTAGTAACGAGGATGGTTTAACTGGCTTATACTTTGACACTTTAACATGTTAACGCTACCCTGTATACACGTATCAACGATGTACATACGTACACACAACTAAAACTTACGCAGTACGAAACTAAATGAATCTTGGAACTGAAGTTTCTACAGTTTCATGTTAAAAGTCTTTATTAGGCGTAGAAGATCTTTAGTTCTAACATCAGATCACAAATCTCTCCATCACCAAGGCAGAGCCAGATTTCCATTAAGGGGGGCTGAAAATTTTTATTCAAATCAATAGCGATGTAGTTTCGAACCAATAATCGACAGGCCTTTGTTTACAAATGCTTGACTTATAGTCAATGCGGACCCAGAAAAATCGGATGTGGGGGGCAAAATTTTTTTTGACGATTTACAACAAATGCGGATGGAAAAAATTTAGATTAAAATGGTTAATCGATATTATTACTAGAGATTTAGGATTTATAAAGTTTTAAGGTGTTGAATGTTGTGTTTTAGTATGTTGTGGGGGTAATCTGAGTTTTGGTGTGGGTGTCCTTTCACAAAGGTCAAAAAAAAAAAAAAAAAAAAAAAAAAAAAAAAAAAAAAACGCCACAACATCGCAACTTTTTTGGCTAGCCATGGGGGGCGCCGCCACCCCGTACCTAATACTAGGTCCGCCCTTGCTTATAATTTGGCTATCGAGTTTGACTAAGCAATCACGTAATGCATTCAAACTTAATAAAACTAAAGTCAAACTATCTAATGACATTCTCATTATTTAATATAGAGTACTTAAAACCCGGTTTTGGGGTGTTACATATTCTTTACAGTATTAAGAAACGAATTGACTTTCAATAGAGTCCAAAGAAGATGTGGCGTGCAACATATCAGCTTTCGCCCTTACCCTCACCCATACAATGGATGAAAATGAACATTCGAAAAACAGACTATTGTGGGAGTCCGGAACCAGCTCACAAAGGGAACATCGAGACATGTTTAAGTCGGTCGAAGGAAGAAAATCCCATTGCCCCAAAAGGTCTTGAGTCTTCAACTTCCGTTGCATTACCAACCATAGATGAAAAGCATGACGAGAGATGCAATGGGCGAACAAACAATATGAGCCCAAGCAACGTCATTACCTCAAAAAGTTATAAAACTTTATAATTCTTCACGATAATGGAAGCCCCAAGAGAAATATTTTGTCAGGCTCTTGCATGATAAATCTACGAAGCGCAAAAGAAAAAGTTATGGGTAGTCATATATTTTATGAGTTATAACGGTGTTAATACGTTTCTTATATGTTAAATATCTTTTTCATACTTTTTGGATAATATATTGATCTCATCTCTTATAAACAAAGTGCGAAACTTTGATTGGTTTTTCATGTTGTTTTTCATATATATGAAGTAACTAAATCAAAATCAGATACGGGATATGCTTATACGTTGTTTAAAAAAATAAAATAAATACTTATTCTTGTTTAAGATCCCAAACAATATATTTTGGAAGGAGTTCTAACACTACAAGAAAACAATCATTTAGTGTCATATTTAGCGACACAAGAAATGACGTTGCAAAATCGCGACACTAATAGCAACAAGTATAGTGTCATACATGTAGCCAATGTTACAATCTCAGACGCAAATAACTCGGTGTCACAGATTAAGTGGCTAAACATGTCGCTAATTTGCGATGTCTAAAAGGCATGTCGCTAGCAATGTCGCCACAATTGCGACGTTTTGGAACACGTCACTAACTACGTCTCTAATAGTGCGTCGCTAAAAATGTGACTAAACTGATGTTTTCTTGTAGTGTAAGAAAATGCCTTTTTTTTTTTTTTTTTTTTTTTTTTTTTTTTTTTTTCCTTTAAAGCATAAAAAATGTTAGGTATTGCGCTCAGCTATTTGTGCTACTGCGCAATCAACTTATTAACTTGACACGCATATTCAATTCTTCTTTTTAACAAAATGGCTAGATGTTGCGCGATTCACATTGCTCTCAGACAACTATGATATGACTATCATACTTTTGCTCGAAAAAATGACTTTTGTTCGACTAAATTATTTGAATTGAATGTATAAAAAAATGATTTAACAAACACGTGTTGAATTTTTAATATGTTATTTGCGCAAAATGCTTAGGAGCATTTTATAGCGGTGAGTGTTGAGCGTTGTGATTTTTAATGCTCGTTTTTCAAATAACAAGTAGTTTTATCAATTTTTACGGAATGCTCTTTTTTCAACGCTCCCTAAAGTAACATGTAGGAGCGTTGAGCATTTTAAGAGCTATTTTACACATTATAATCACAACTATAACTATGTTGCCAAACGTTTTTATAGAAATATACAATTATCTCTCACAACTACAATTTACAGCTACTGCTCACTGACACTGTTACTGCTATTTTTGCGAAATACACTTTAAAAGGCTGCGCTCGTCACTCAAGTAGACGCACAATAGACCTCTTTGAATATTTTTTAAAAACAATACACTTTATCTAATATTTTTAAGTTGAATGATCTCAATTGCAGCGGTTCTAATATTTATAAGTTGAATGATCTCGGACTCTCGAAACTGCAAGCATATTTTATTTTTATGACGAGCATTGATTGAGATGTCTAACTCGTATGCCTAAACATATGTGTCATCATCCTATTAGGGACAGCAAGAGAACTCACTTTTTTACAAACCAATAATTTATTGCCACATTTATTAGGTACATACTTAGTCACATATTTTAGGTCTCTTAATCAATTTTCTTTTACGACAAGATTCATGTTAGACAACTCAAAGCTACCATTATTTGAATGGTGTTTATGTAATATCAGTTTCACCAACATGTACATGGCATATCCACAAAACTTGACCAAACTTACATCGTTATGCTCGTTATGCAATTAGGCTAAATAAAAAACATATTGATTCTAGCTCGCATAATGCTTTTTTTTACCTTTGTTTGGAGTGAGTTTTGCCTTTTCAAGACAGCTCAAGGTATAAGCAACTCTCACTGTTTTCATCACACATAGACCACTGTAACCAGGGCCGTTTTGTATTTTACAGTGCCTTAGGCAATAATGATAAAGAGACCCCATTACCGTTTTGTATTTTACAGTGCCTTAGGCAATAATGATAAAGAGACCCCATTACACTTGTAAATTAAAGAAAAATTGCATATAAACTTGAACTCGCGCATCCAATTTAGAGTTCATCGGCCAAATTAGTTGGAAACGGTCAAACTTTTATCTCCTATTTTTTAACAATATTTTTCAAAATATGTTGGATTTTACAAGTAAAACCCGCAAGTTTTGCATTAAGAGTCACCACGGTAAATCATGTACGTCAATACTAAAAACATCCAATTAAACATAAAATATTCTTCGCCACAATTTTGTACGGTTACTAAGGTAGTAATGATTTAAAGATGGAAAATAAGCTCAATAAGCCTGAAATTATGGTCTTACGAAATAAAAGGGGAACCAAATAAGCTCATAAACCCAAAATTACACTTAAACAAACACCTCCTAAATTATTAGTTTATATCTAACTTAGAGTAATATTTAGTGAAACCACCCATGTAGTTACATAATGCATTATGAATTAATTCTGTGTGCTTCTTGACTTTTATCGACTATTTTACTTGTAATCGATCTAGTTGTCGGTCATACAATCGAAGTCTTGTGTAATTTACTATGAATTGATGATATGCGTAGGTACATAGAATATATTCACAACAACAAACCACACAACTCGGGGAGGGTGAATCTTAGACTCAGATGTACGCGGCCAAATCCAAGGTATATATCCTCCTAATTAACCACGTACTTCCAACTATTTCGCATGCCACCCCAAACGTGTACCTAGAGAGAATTGAACCCAAGACCTCTTGTGAAAACTAATCACTCAAGAGTACTGCAGGCCTAGGGATAAAAAGTTTGTGACTATCTTTGCTTCAATTGTGAGAGGTCTCAATTCAATTCCTTCTACATTCCTACTAGGCTACTACGTACAAACAACCCTAAAAAGATACAGTATAATAAATAGTAACAACTAGTAGAAACAATAACAATATATCCACTCAAGGATACCATCATCACTATAATGCATTGTAACTCTTGTAACAATTGGACAAAAACACAAATCCATAAAGACAAAGATGCTTACATCAGAATCAGTAGGGTTTTTAAGGTAGCCTCCTTCAGCAGTCATAAGATCATGTTCGATGACCATAAGTCTCTGTTAGCCCTGAAAATAATGTTATATGTTGGAAATTGCATTAGTTAAAAGCACAAGGACTAGTTCTGTCAATAGGACATAGTTTTAGTGTTTTGTAGTATATATACTCTCCTAGTTGCAACTAGGAGAGGTTGGATGTTCACTTGTAATAATAAGGTGTGTGTGGTTTCTCCTCTTTCTCTCTCTAGAAAACACACACACCTTCCCCAATTCTTTAATCTAATTTTACCATGTTTAACCTTTATTTCGAGCATCCCCGACCTCCTGAATAGCGATTCTTGGTTCTTACAATTGGTATCAAGAGCTAACCAGGGGCGATTCGTGGTGTTTTTGGGTGGTTTTTGAAGCTATTCGATTGGTTTGATTAGATTCGTGGGTGTTTACATCTTGGGTTTCATCTAGATCTTTCGCATAGGCTACTAGGAGTTCGTGTGATTTGGTTTTTGGGTTTTTATGGTGATTTTCGTGGGTATTCGTGGGTTTTTGTGGCTGCTCGTACGATTTAAACCCTAGTTTAGCGAGTTTGAGGATTAGCGAGTATGGGAAAATCCTTAGCGAGTATGCTTAAGCCACAGCGAGTATGCTGAGTTTTTTAGCGAGTATGGCTAACTATCTTAGCGAGTAAGAAAAAACCTAGCGAATATGATCCACGAATTTAGCGAGTATGAGCTATTCTCTAGCGAGTATGGGCTAGTTTTTTTGTTTTAGCGAGTATGGGGCTATGGATTAGCGAGTATGATCATATTTCAGCGAGTATGGTATGTATTAGCGAGTATGATCACATATCAGCGAGTTTGGGCTGTTCTAGCGAGTATGGGAAATGGTTAGCGAGTATGAGCATGTATTAGCGAGTATGATTGATTATTCCTAGCGAGTATGAGATCAATTTTTGCGAGTATGGGCTCAAGTGTTAGCGAGTATGAGATCATTTTTTGGCGGGAAATGTTGAGTAAAATTTATTTTCTACGGGAGCTTAAACGTTCAATTTTTACGCGAGATTCAAAATTTGGTATAACGTTGAAAATTTTGACCAAAAATTCAAATTTTTTGGCCAAAATTCAAAATTTTTCGGTGAAATTTGGCGTAAAAATTTTCATAACTCAAATTTTTCGTGCAACCTTACACTCGCATTTCATAGTGATTTTCATAGTTTGGGCGAGAAATTTTTCAATTTCAATTTTTGGAGGGAAAATATGAAATCACTACACCTAAACCCTAATATCACCACACCCGATACATTGATATCATTGGTACACCTTATATAAGAACATGATTCATTAACGTGTTTCATTACATGAATACCAATATATCACCTCACCCACTCCATGATATCATTGGTACACCTTATACTAGAACATGATTCATTAACTTGTTTCATTACATAAATACCAATATATCACACCTCAAAACACACCACGTTTTGCTTAAAACGATCCTGATCAAGAATCATAATACAATGACGATGGCTAATATCGGTAGTTTGTGACTACAAGGAGAATTCGTTATTTTTTGCTTGGGGTTGAAGTGAAGTCTTACGGATGCGTACTTATTTATCTCAAAGTTTAGGGGTGGATGGATGCATGACTTTCGTAGATACTTGTTGGGCACATAGATATATGTTAACCAAGGGTTACATACATGGTGACGAAGACTTGGTTTATCTAGTTTTCATAGGTCAAGGGGTGGACGGACGAAGACCTAGTTAACTATCACTTAAAGGAGTTACGTTGTAGTGCTCAGTGTCACACTTAGATGTGGATAATCAAGAGGTGTTACGTCTCATACTTGTTGGTTGGTTGGATGAAGAGTATTGAGTACTTAGGGATTCGATGCTTCACGAACTCTCTACACCGTTCTTAGTTACTACAGGAACCACAAGCTTAAGTCACAAGTCTGGGGAATCTTACTTCATTCTCAAGTTCGTCATATTGAGTTTTTCCTTATGGGGTTAATGGAAATAGCCGTCGTTGTTGATTCAGAGGTTGATAAAGAGTTAGACAATTTCAAATGGTATCGTTAGTAGATTGGGATTATCGACATCTTCACACGTGCTGATTATAGTCTATTCTAAAGGTGCTTCCGGTTACAACTACATATACACATTGGTATGCTGATTTCGATGAGATCGCAATCATCAGGGGAGAGAAATGTGAAATAAATATGTACTTTATGAAGTACTAAAGGTCCATGTGACCAGGCTGAACCGTTTCTACCTTTGTTAATTACATGTGTACGTTTTGGGCTGATTAATAAGATAGCTGGAATGCATTTGGTGAAGATGAAGATGTTGATACATTGTACCCCCGAACAGAAAACCCTGAAGAAGATCGAGTCTACAGTCGTTTTACATATTCCGCTGCATGTTTGAAGACTAAAGACGGTTCGCATGTGTTTATCATTAAAGACTTCTTCAGAGTTAGGGCATTCATCAGAGATGTTGTCAGTTTGGGGGAGAGCACTAATTAGGGGAGAGTGTATTGTAATGGTCAATGTTAATCCCTAATTAGACTCACACACATTGTTCCTCTACAAGTCAAAGTGATGGCAGCCGAGAAGACTCAGATGTATAAGAAGCTATGGTGCTTGAAGACCACTCTCAGAGCTGCTGTGCTTATGTTTTGTATTGTGTTTTACTTAATTGTGCTTGTAGGGAACATTGTAAGCAATTCCCATATAACATTACTTTGGGGAGAGATTGTTAGCCTTGAAAATAATGTTATAGTCGGGAATTGCATTAGTTTATTAGTAAAGGGACTTAATGTGTCAACTATGTAAAGTATGACACTTGGTCACCTATAAATAACCTCCTAGTTCCATCTAGGAGGGTTGGATGTTCATAATGTAATAAGGGTGTGTGTGGTTTCTCCTCTTTCTCTCTCTAGAAAACACACACACCTTCCCCAATTCTTTAATCTAATATACCATGTTTAACCTTTATTTCGAGCATCCCCGACCTCCTGAATATAGATTCTTGGTCATTACAATTGGTATCAAGAGCTAACCAGGGGCGATTCGTGGTGTTTTTAGGTGTTTTTGAAGCTATTCGATTGGTTTGTTTGGGATTCGTGGTGTTTACACTTTGGGTCTCATCTAGATCGTTCATATAGGCTTTTAGGAGTTTGTGTGAATGGGTTTTTGGGTTTTTATGGTGATTTTCGTGGGTTTTTCTAGCTGTTCGTACGTTCTAAACCCTAGTTTAGCGAGTTTGAGGTTATAGCGAGTTTGCTTGATCTCTAGCGAGTTGGCAGCAGGTTTAGCGAGTTTGTGCTTATGGTATAGCGAGTATGCTATGATGTGCTAGCGAGTTTGCCTTGGCTAGCGAGTATGGCATGTTACATAGCGAGTATGAACTGTTTGCTAGCGAGTATGCTATCTTTCTTAGCGAGTTTGAAACATTCCTAGCGAGTATGGAACTTAGCGAGTATGGAACATATGCTAGCGAGTATGGAGCTTAGCGAGTATGGAGCTTAGCGAGTATGGAAAAATTTTGCTAGCGAGTATGGTCTGTCTTAGCGAGTATGGATCCTAACTAGCGAGTATGGAATTAAGGGGTGATATAGCGAGTATGGTTGTAAGGATTAGCGAGTTTTTTGGCGGGAAAATTTGAGTAAAATTTATTTTCTACGGGAGCTTAAACGTTCAATTTTTACGCGAGATTCAAAATTTGGTATAACGTTGAAAATTTTGACCAAAAATTCAAATTTTTTGGCCAAAATTCAAAATTTTTCGGTGAAATTTGGCGTAAAAATTTTCATAACTCAAATTTTTCGTGCAACCTTACACTCGCATTTCATAGTGATTTTCATAGTTTGGGCGAGAAATTTTTCAATTTCAATTTTTGGAGGGAAAATATGAAATCACTACACCTAAACCCTAATATCACCACACCCGATACATTGATATTATTGGTACACCTTATATAAGAACATGATTCATTAACGTGTTTCATTACATGAATACCAATATATCACCTCACCCACTCCATGATATCATTGGTACACCTTATCCAGAACATGATTCAATTCATTTGTTTCATTACATAAATACCAATATATCACACCTCAAAACACACCACGTTTTGCTTAAAACGATCCTGATCAAGAATCATAATACAATGACGATGGCTAATATCAGAAGTTTGTGAATACAAGGAGAATTCTTTATTATCTATTTGGGTTTGAAGTGAAGTTTTACGGATGCGTACTTATTTATCTCAAAGTCTAGGGGTTGGTTGGATGCATGACTTTCGAAGATACTTGTTGGGCACATAGATATATGTTAACCAAGGGTTACATACATGGTGACGAAGACTTGGTTTATCTAGTTTTCATAGGTCAAGGGGTGGACGGACGAAGACCTAGTTAACTATCACTTAAAGGAGTTACGTTGTAGTGCTCAGTGTCACACTTAGATGTGGATAATCAAGAGGTGTTACGTCTCATACTTGTTGGTTGGTTGGATGAAGAGTATTGAGTACTTAGGGATTCGATGCTTCACGAACTCTCTACACCGTTCTTAGTTACTACAGGAACCACAAGCTTAAGTCACAAGTCTGGGGAATCTTACTTCATTCTCAAGTTTCATATTGAGTTTTCCTGCATGAGGTTAATGGAAATAGCCGTCGTTGTTGATTCAGAGGTTGATAAAGAGTTAGACAATTTCAAATGGTATCGTTAGTAGATTGGGATTATCGACATCTTCACACGTGCTGATTATAGTCTATTCTAAAGGTGCTTCCGGTTACAACTACATATACACATTGGTATGCTGATTTCGATGAGATCGCAATCATCAGGGGAGAGAAATGTGAACTAAATATGTACTTTATGAAGTACTAAAGGTCCATGTGACCAGGCTGAACCGTTTCTACCTTTGTTAATTACATGTGTACGTTATGGGCTGATTTATAAGATAGCTGGAATGCATTTGGTGAAGATGAAGATGTTGATACATTGTACCCCCGAACAGAAAATCTTGAAGAAGGTCGAGTCTACAGTCGTTTTACATATTCCGCTGCATGTTTGAAGACTAAAGACGGTTCGCATGTGTTTATCATAAAAGACTTCTTCAGAGTTAGGGCATTCATCAGAGATGTTGTCAGTTTGGGGGAGAGCACTAATTAGGGGAGAGTGTATTGTAATGGTCAATGTTAATCCCTAATTAGATTCGCTCAGATGTATTAGTGAAGCTATGGTGCTTGAAGACCACTCTCAATGCTGCTGTGCTTATGTTTTGTATTGTGTTTTACTTAATTGTGCTTGTAGGGAACATTGTAAGCAATTTTCATATAACATTACTTTGGGGAGAGATTGTTAGCTCTGAAAATAATGTTATATGTTGGAAATTGCATTAGTTAAAAGCACAAGGACTAGTTCTGTCAATAGGACATAGTTTTAGTGTTTTGTAGTATATATACTCTCCTAGTTGCAACTAGGAGAGGTTGGATGTTCATTTTGTATCTTGAGATGTGTGTGGTTTTCACTTTCTCTCTCTAGAAAAACACACACACCTTCCCATTCTTTAATCTAATATACCATGTTTAACCTTTATTTCGAGCATCCCCGACCTCCTGAATAACGATTCTTGGTTATTACAATCAAATTTTCCCGCCAAAAAACTCTTTGTATTCACAAACTTCTGATATTAGCCATCGTCATTGTATTATGATTCTTGATCAGGATCGTTTTAAGCAAAACGTGGTGTGTTTTGAGGTGTGATATTAACCATAAATACATTACTTTGTTCAATTACTTAGTACAAGATCATATTCCACATGGTTACTATAGTACTTCACCCACTCCACTATATAACCATAAACACATTACTTTGTTCAATTACTTAGTACAAGACATATTTCAGATGGTTACTATAGTTACATAACCCACTCCACTATAATCCCAAATCCAAATCACTAAAGTATAAAAAGGGAGGTTTTAACTTTAACTTTTTAAAGAGCGGGTTTGATAGAAAATCACTATGAATGCGAGTCTAAGGTTGCACGAAAAATTTGAGTTTTGAAAATTTTTACGCCAAATTTCACCGAAATTTTTTGAATTTTGGCCAAAAAATTTGAATTTTTGGTCAAAATTTTCAACGTTATACCAAATTTTGAATCTCGCGTAAAAATTGAACATTTAAGCTCCCGTAGAAAATAAATTTTACTCAAGATTTGATCATACTCGCAAAATTTGAATTTTTTTTTTCTTATTCGCTAACGCAACCATACTCGCAAGATTTGATCATACTCGCAAGCAATATATCCATACCCGCTAAGAACACTTCATACTCGCTAGGAAGATCAACCATACTTGCTAGTATAACATTTCATACTCGCTAAAAAGTGAGACCATACTCGCTAAGAACCCTTCATACTCGCTAGGAAGATCAACCATACTCGCAAAATAAAGTGACCATACTCGCTAACCATAAACCAAACTCGCTAACTTCTTTCCATACTCGCTAAAGCATAATCATACTCGCTAAGAAGCATGTAAATACTCGCTAGGAATGCAAGTCAATACTCGCTAAAAATCAGCTAAACTCGCTGTTCATACTCGCTAGGTTTTTTCTCATACTCGCTAATCCACATTATGATACTCGCTAAAGAACAAGCATACTCGCTAAACTAGGGTTTAAGAATGTACGAGCAGCCACAAAAAAAAACCCACGAATAGCCATGAAAATCACCATAAAAGCCCAAAAACCAAATCACACACACTCCTAGTAGCCTATATGAACGATCTAGATGAGACCCAAGATGTAAACACCCACAAAACTCACCAAACCAATCGACTAGCTACTAAAACCACCCAAAAACACCACGAATCGCCCCTGGTTAGCTCTGATACCAATTGTAATAACCAAGAATCGTTATTCAGGAGGTCGGGGATGCTCGAAATAAAGGTTAAACATGGTATATTAGATTAAAGAATGGGAAGGTGTGTGTGTTTTTCTAGAGAGAGAAAGTGAAAACCACACACACCTCAAGATACAAAATGAACATCCAACCTCTCCTAGTTGCAACTAGGAGAGTATATATACTACAAAACACTAAAACTATGTCCTATTGACAGAACTAGTCCTTGTGCTTTTAACTAATGCAATTTCCAACATATAACATTATTTTCAAGGCTAACAGTCTCTCTAATTCAGGTTGATTATTAATATCCATTCTCTTTTTTTTTTCTTTAGGTTGTCGAGGATTTTTTTTTTAAAAGCATTATATATGAAGTAAAAAGAGGGAGCTTGTCCTAATTAAAGTACAAGACAACCTACGAAGAAAGTAATCTAAGTTTAGGGCTCTTTGGGGATTTCTTGAAGTTGTTATCTTTGTCTAAAAAAATAATAAAAAAAAATAATAATAATAATAATAAAAAAAAAACCATTAATTGGACAAAATATATTTGGTAAAGACTATACTTTGACTTTCTCTCGAGAGTTTGAAACCTACTAGGTGTATATTATGGAATAGTCGGAATGGTTAAAAATGGACATGAGACTATGAGAGTACCTCGATTAAGTCGTGTAAATCTGAATCCAAAGACTTGCTCTCTTCAACTAGCCGGACTTAAAAAAGCCGCGTCCATTTATCCATTTACAATTTTCAAGTGGTATACGAGTAAGTTGTATCTAAAGTTTCAGAAAAGACTAGAAAAAAAATATGTGAACATTTGAGATGATTAAAAAACAATCATCTTCTACGGTAATTTGCAAAATGTTTGTCCAAATGATATAGGATAATTTTAAAAATAACCAAGTTGCCTAATCGATAAAGATTTTTGACCTTGGATTTGAAAGTTCTTAAACTAGCCATACGACCCAGTTGCCCAAAACGTGTTGCCGCCATGAGACGCCATGTGTAGAAACTTTGGGCAACGCCTCCTTTTTTTGGGCAACTTGGGACACTTGGCGTCCTATGGGCGGCGACATGTTTTTGGGAAACCACGCGTATGGCTAGTTTAAGAACTTTCAAATGTAAGATCAAAAATCACCATCGATTAGACAACTTGGTCATTTTTTAAATTATCCCAGATAATATTATTGAATCTTAGTATAGTTGATCATTTTATAAATAACATCTAGGCATTTACAAGCATCTTCTTACATTTTTTTTAATCTTATTTTACTTGCTTTGGAGTAGAGATGCATAGATCATATAAAGCCCGAGCCCGAGCATAGGCCTGGCCCAGAAAAGCCCGGCCTAAAGCCCGACCCGGCACAACAGACCTAAATGGTCCTTATAATTTTCGTCAAAGCCTGGTCCGGCCCAGGCTTATCCCAAAGCCTACAAAAAAAAAACCCCCCAAAAGCCCGCAAAAAAGCCCGGGCTTTAAAAAAAAGTTCGGTCTTTTCTAAAAGAATTCTAAATTAGGTTTTATTTTTTATATAATAACATACAATAAAATAAATACTTATGAATGTTTTAGTTTTGAGTATTTTGATATTTTGACATGATGGAAAGAAAAATCTTGACAATATCCAATATTGTTCACCATGGCACAAGATATACTAACAATCCAAGTGGTAGGATTTTAAGCATAAGGAGGAGGAATGTTTCGACATTGTAGCTTCAATTGTAGCTTCGGAATCTTGTATTTCATTAAGCAGTAGTATTTTAAGTATGAAGATGAGGAATTTTTTCGAACCAACATGAAAGGGGTAGAATTTTAGTGATGTATTTACAAATGTTGATCAAATGTTTTCACATATAATAACTACATATTAATACAAATTAACAAAATAAATAAATAAATAAATAAATAAAAGCCCAAAAAAACCAACCATTTGAGCCAAAATAGACCTAATATTTTGGTTAAAGCCCGGGCTTTGCTCGGCCCATGCTTTTTTAGCCCCAGGTTAAAAAGTTGAAAGGTAATTTTTTCTAATTTTGAGTTTTTATACGGTTTTTTAATGAAAAAAATAAAATTTTAATTCACAATATGTAGGTCCTTACTCCTTAGATCTATTCTTATCACATACAAATGGTGGTACAAGAGATGTAAGAGGCATATGGACTAGAAAGAGAAAGTAGAGAAAGAAAGATTTTAGGGTAAATTGCAAAAATGGGACCGAGACAAAAAGTAGCGCAAAAAAGACACTCACGTTCCACATTTTCGCAAAATCGCCACCGAGAGGCCTTTTCCGTTAGTTTTCCCGTTAAGTGCCATGTCATCGAGGGCATTTTCGTCATTTCGTTGTTTTAGGGACTAAATTTGCAAAGTAATTTTATCTCGCATTTCACAGCCACCACTACCACCACTCTCTACCACCACACCACCAACACCACCACCCTTTACCCTTCATCTTCATCTTCTCCGGTGACCAAACCCAGATTCCGGTGACGAAAAATACTATATATATTATATGGTTCATGTTTGGTACCTCGGTTTTTCACAAATATAAACAGAATCCATTAGGCTGGCCTGATACGAGTCAAATCCAATAAGTCTACCTTCTTGGTTAGTAAAGTGCAATCAAGAATTTCAAAAAGTAAAATGTGTTTAATTTTAAAGGCAAATTCATTGTTATTTCTCTTGAAACTTAATCTTTGATACAGGCTGTTGGAACAAATCAACTTCGAAAACTTCACAAAACTCGTTTAGTAACGATTCATGAGCAATATCAATGAGTTTATCATCATCGTATGTTGAAGAATGCTCATTAAGCTTGATGCTTCCAACACCACGATCTCGTATTCCGCAAGGAACTATTCGATTAAAAGGTGAAAGATCAGTGGTGACATTCAATGCTAATCCATGATATGTTAGCCATCGTGCAACTCGTATCCCAATTGCTGCTAGTTTCTTGTCCCCTAAAGAAAATCAAACAAAATAAGAAAACCAAAGAAAATAAGCAAACAACAAGCTGTGAAGCATACAGTAACTGAATAAGCACAGAACTTACCGACCCAAACACCAGTTAAACCCTCAACCCGAGAAGCTTTTAGAGAAAAAGTTGAGGAAAGAACACGAATGACTACCTCCTCTAGTGACCTCAAGTACCAATGAAGATCCATCTTTTGGTATCGCAGATTCAGTAGTGGGTACATCACTAGCTACAGTGCAACAACTCTTGTTATCCTGCTTTGAAAAGCAGGCATCATTTCCCCTAAAAAAAATTAAGAATTACAACGTCATAAATCTTGAATTACAACCCACAATGCACTAGCAACTTAGGAGTTTTCAACATTACTAATTGCATAATTCAACTGTTAAAAGCAAAGTTAACTAATAATCTCTAAGCGAACTATACTAACTACAAGGGTGTTCGGGGTTAAGATTATCTCATTATTGCATTCGCAAAAACGCATATATTCAAAACCTTTTTAGAAAAAAAGTATTATTCTCATAGAAAAACACAGTTTTGCAAACGAATAATGTTTTTCAAAACAGAATGTCATGAGTCCAACATCCATTCTCCAAACCCGAAGGATACTGATCTTCCATCATATAAAACATAGTTCGATAAATACGTGCTAAATTTACCTGTCCTGGGCCATGGTAAGTAACTTCACCGCCACGTTCTGTCTGATACAGTGGCAAAGGCGAATCCTTAACGTCAAAATTTAAGTTATTTTCACTACTAGCAGTACCCAATGTATAAACAGGCTCATGCTGTAAAACAATTAAACTATCTGAAATATCCTCATCGATAGTATTTCTTTCGTTCTTCAACTATTGATTTTTGCCACGACCATGCTTCAGCAAATGGCACCACTTCTTTGTACATATCATAGCATTCACATCTATGCAAAAACTGATACCCAAATTAGTTAAAAAAAACACTAGATAACGAATAGGTTAATTAGGCAAATCTACTATCCAAATTATATAAAAAAAGGTAAAGTTGCCACTCATTATTTAAAAAAAGGACCTCAGTTACCATTAGATATTATAAACCGGCGCAAGTTTGCCATTCACTATATATATGTTGCTAACTTGCTGATAAGGATTGTGTGACTCTCACTTGGCAAGATATGGGAAAATAGAGTTTGGTATAGTTACGAACAACAAATTGTTAGCATAAGAACCCATGCATCAACGAAAACACCATCAACAAATTTGTTAGCTATAGACAATCACAAGGACGTCCAAACTCATCGATGCACCAAAAAAGACCAACCAAATCCAAATACCATAAGACAGCAATCCAGACCCATAACAAGACAGTAGTATGTTTAAAATTGCCAGCCAGCTTACTTATGCAATCTAAGAATAGCTTGAGCATCAGTATCCCGAACATACTATCAAACACATCAGGCTCACTTTCGAGATTATGGTATCTGGGTTTGGTCACCGGAATCTGTGTTTGGTCACCGGAGAAGATGAAGATGAAGGGTAAAGGGTGGTGGTGTTGGTGGTGTGGTGGTAGTGGTGGCTGTGAAATTAATGTGAGATAAAATTACTTTGCAAATTTAGTCCCTAAAACAACGAAATGACGAAAATACTCGATGACATGGCACTTAACGGTAAAACTAACGGAAAAGGCCTCTCGGTGGCGATTTTGCGAAAATGTGGAACGTGGGTGTCTTTTTTGCGCTACTTTTTGTCTCGGTCCCATTTTTGCAATTTCGTGAAACGTGAAAGACCATTTTTGCAATTTACCCAAGATTTTATTAATAAGAGAAAACACACACTTGCAATAGAGAAAGTAACTTAACGAACCCCTAAGTTTATGTGCTTGTGTATGACAAACAATAGTAAAATGAAAGACAAACAATAACAAGATTACGTGATTTTATCAGATGATCATGTGACCAGCTTGCATTTATGACCTAGAACATGTATGTGTTTTCCTTTTTGGTTCATTACAAAGTGCTATATTCATGTACACTTTGGTCAAAATATTAAGGTTGACCACAACATGAGATTAAATCTCAATCTGTGATACTATATTGGATTTATAACGGATACATGCAAATCTTGATCTCCCATGTCGAGTCTTGTTACAGATTCATTTGGGTTGTTTTAAAATTGCAAGTTGCACTCGAACACCTAGCAAGATTTACAAGAAAATTAAGTCGAATAACGAACATTTTGTAAATTATCCACAAGTACATGGACCATGTTTTTAATATATGCTAACAAGTATGATAGATCGAAACCATGTATACTAGCCTTATTGAAGCTAAACTAAGGCTCAACGAGTGCGCATGATGTGTGGTTGAGCTTGACTCGTAGAACGCTCATGCTCAGATACGGTTGAAATTTAATTCATATCTAATTATTTCTTATAACCAAACTTATGTAAAATGTAAGCTTATTTTATGTTTTATATCACAAACTTATGTCAAATTTTACTAAATTGTTTAATAAAAGTTGATAACAATACAAAAGTCAATAATTATTCCAATAAAATGTAAGAGTAAAAAGTTATTGTAAACGATAAGATCATGGCGTTCTGAAGACACTAAATCAACAGGTGCACAAAATTTTTTACAAGTATAAAGAAAATAAATTTATATGACAAAATTTCGTGACCATGACCATTTATGAGAAATCATGACTTTTGACAAAATTTACACTAGACGACAAACATCCATCGAGTTCCCGTGAACCCCCGAGAACCCCCTAGGTCTGCCCTTGATTATGATAATCAAACACAACTATTGTGTAATGTTGTTGTTACATACTTCGTCTTTCATTTTCACTATCTTAGCTTTTACTCCATTTTACTGATTAAAAAGTAAATCTGCAAAAAGATGCACACATCACGTTGTCTTGTAATATATGACTCTTGGTAAGTGAAAAAAAACTATGACATTGATATTTCCTTTACAGGCAAATTCTTTTAAAATGCATCATAATTGCCACAAATGTTACTTCTGTGTACTGAACAATTTTCTTTTCCTTATATGGGTACTAAACTTTCATTTTCTGATTTTTTTGATGTACTTTGTGACGTTTTTGCCCATCAAATTATTAAACATCCATGGGTAAAAATGTCATAAACTACATCAAAAAGACCAAAAAATGAAAGTTAAGTACACATATAAGGAAAAAAATTGTTCAGTACACGAAAGCAACATTTGTGACAAATATAGTACACTAATAGGTATTTTGCCCTTCATTTAATTGCACAATAACTCTTGGTAGGTGAAAAAAGTTGATTGTCATGCTTCCTCTATATTAAGATGACACAATCTCATTTCCATTATATCACCGACGAAATTATTTTACTCCGTATAATTTAGAGTGGGGCACACGTGTCGCTCTCTGAATGGCTTTCTACACTTTTAAAATTTGACTCAATTTGCAATAGATCCGCATTCATTAGAACGATAACAAAGTTCTTGAGTCTCTTTTGACATCTACCAAGGTCGAGTCTCGTTGGTGCTTAGTAACTTGAGGTTTTCTCTTTGTGCGTCTTCTACGGTTGGAGACCCTCTCGAGTCTCAAGTACACGTCGCTCGAAAAAATCTCTCGATTTTGTGTCCTCGCACTTCTAAATTTGTGATAGTTAAGATTCGATAGTGCATGTTAAACATACAGATAATCAACTAGTGTATAAAAAAAGTGTAAATGACATCTTCTCTAATTCATTTTTATTCTCAACAAAGTTCTTAAAAATCTAGTAGAAATCGTGATTTGATATTTTTTTTTTTAAACAAATTATTTACGAAGTACTATTTTATTTAAGGCCCAAAAGAGTTCAGCCCGTCATCTATTAAAGCCCAAATAAGTTAACGAGTTCAAAATAGCCTATGCATGAACACAGACCGTATGACACAAACATGTATGTACTAACAAGTAGAATCGAATAAAAATCTCATGTCATGATAATTGCAAGAAACTTTGGTTAAAATTTGAGAATAATTCTTTAACACATGTTTTCAGTACAAATATTGTACAATGTTAAATTTACATTAAGCCCTGGTTTGTATCTCTTTCAAAACCGTTATCATCAAACTAGTTTACAACATGTACAAATTTTCAGACATTTGATTCAAGCTTAAAAGATGACAAAATGTCGAATATCAAACTTACAACCTAAGCAAGTAAGCATTATCTAACCTAAACATTCTATGGGAAACACGAGAATAACCAAAGCATATTCTTGGTCAAATTTAACGTTTTATGATCCACTCACGAATGTATATTTGGGCTATTTTGCACGATGTTTTTAGAACTATTTTTTAATCGACCTAACCGAGCTCGTGGTCTTGTGGTTCAACCGGTTAAACTGGTTTCTTTTTATACCAAAACCGTCTTTCTGGTGAACAAATCAGTTTCTAATTTAAGCGATTGGGTCAATCCGATTTTTAAAACATTATTTTTGCGACTTAGTAATACACCGGGGTTTTATGATTTAGATAGCATGTAAGGCATGCTAAAGTTTTAAATAGTGCAACTGGTTGGTTGATTAAGATCGTTATGAATTGTAGGGCATCAATAATTTAAGTTAGAATTTGATATAAATAGATTCCAACATGTCTATTTAATAGTTCGATTATTGAATAGTATGGTCAAATATGATACAATGAGTTTATTATCTTATCAAAATAGTTTTATATTATAGCACCACACATTTTATTCAAATTTTATATTAAACGAGCAGAATAGCCCGCGCGTTGCTGCGGTGCGGCATTTTTTTGTTAAATTTCATGTGGTGGACGTTGTTGTTGATGTCGCTTTGGTGTGCAGGAGCGGAAGAATCATGTGTATAGGAAAAAATATAAACATAATTAACTATGCAAACATACCATTTGACAACTACGTTTGCTTACCATAATTAACTATCAAATAAAGATACTCGTTCTTTTCGCATCTTCACGCTAAGATTAATCTCTTTATAATCATAGACATAGCAACAACATGTTGTGTTGACCTGTTTGGATATATACATGAGCCAATCTATACTCTTTTGCTAAAATCCCATAGTAATCATGAGTAATCATATACTCTTTTGCTATACTCTATGCTCTCTATTGCTAAAACCATCCTATAGTAATCATGAGTCACAAATTTTATCCACCACTATGACCAAAGATAGAATCAAGACCGGCCAGATTTTGCAAGCCATATAACTTCAAATGTTGAAATAATAATGGGCAAGCACACCTGGAATGCAAAAGAGTAAGTATGATAAAAGTGGTGCTGGTGGTTGTGCTACAGCAATACATAGTAACCCATTTAGTTATTATAACATTGAATTATCCAACATTCATAAAGTAATGTTTCACAACATAAGCGCTTCAAAATCCAAAGTATCGAGCCTCTGTAATGACTTTCTGACCATCCTTCATAGGAGCTTAAAAAAAGAGCTTCAAAAAGTGGAAAACTGATATAGCTTTAGATGTAACGTTGGACCAGGATAAATAAGAGCTTCGAAATGGAAACTTGATAGCTACAAATCTTCCGAGACTCCTACAAATCTATTAAAAAACATATTAGATCAAATGGTTGTCTTTCTTAAAGAACATGATACACAATGAACTTCCCACATAAAGCACTTAATGCACTAACACCACATTAGTGGAAAGATAACTATAACCCAAATAATTATATATATAGCCTACTAAACTGATGAAAACAAATATCACTGTCCATGTTCATTAGTTAGGTCTGTATTGTCTTAGAACGCCATCATTAATGACTTCATATATACACATGCATATGAGTATATGACATAAGATTCAAAATCTAAATAACCACACTCACTCAACATAGGAAGTTCATAACTGACAGTTGTAACGGTAANTTTTTTTTTAAACAAATTATTTACGAAGTACTATTTTATTTAAGGCCCAAAAGAGTTCAGCCCGTCATCTATTAAAGCCCAAATAAGTTAACGAGTTCAAAATAGCCTATGCATGAACACAGACCGTATGACACAAACATGTATGTACTAACAAGTAGAATCGAATAAAAATCTCATGTCATGATAATTGCAAGAAACTTTGGTTAAAATTTGAGAATAATTCTTTAACACATGTTTTCAGTACAAATATTGTACAATGTTAAATTTACATTAAGCCCTGGTTTGTATCTCTTCAAAACCGTTATCATCAAACTAGTTTACAACATGTACAAATTTTCAGACATTTGATTCAAGCTTAAAAGATGACAAAATGTCGAATATCAAACTTACAACCTAAGCAAGTAAGCATTATTTAGCCTAAGCATTCTATGGGATACACAAGAATAACCAAAGCATATTCTTGGTCAAATTTGACGTTTTACAA
Source organism: Artemisia annua (assembly GCA_014162995.1). NCBI lineage: Eukaryota > Viridiplantae > Streptophyta > Magnoliopsida > Asterales > Asteraceae > Artemisia > Artemisia annua. The sequence goes on along the minus strand of LBNU01034198.1, from coordinate 24,744 downwards.
TCCACTCACGAATGTATATTTGGGCTCCTTTGCACGATGTGTTTAGAACTATTTTTTAATCGACCTAACCGAGCTCGTGGTCTTGTGGTTCAACCGGTTAAACTGGTTTCTTTTTATACCAAAACCATCTTTCTGGTGACCAAATCAGTTTCTAATTTAAGCGATTGGGTCAATCCGATTTTTAAAACATTATTTTTGCGACTTAGTAATACACTGGGGTTTTATGATTTAGATAGCATGTAAGGCATGCTAAAGTTTTAAATAGTGCAACTGGTTGGTTTGATTAAGATCGTTATGAATTGTAGGGCATCAATAATTTAAGTTAGAATTTGATATAAATAGATTCCAACATGTCTATTTAATAGTTCAATTATTGAATAGCATGGTCAAATATGATACAATGAGTTTATTATCATTATCAAAATAGTTTTATATTATAGCAGCCCACATTTTATTCAACTTTTATATTAGATAACTTGAAAATTACATGGAAAATAACCACGTACTTACTAAGGTGTTTTTCAAGTTAATGTTTGTGTAGTTTCTGTAATCTTTTTTCTTAGCTATTTGATTTTAACATAACTATCATTTTACGTTTCGTTGCAAATTTGCAATGTACAAGCTATGCGATATTTTGATCTAGCATTTGTTCTGATAACTATGAAAGATGCCAATATGTTTTGTCATGAATACAAGGTATTAAGTTAATGAGTATACTGTCTAGTCATACACTCGTACTATGCTGAGTTTTGTATTATGAAAAACGGTCAACATATAATGCAAATAGTATTTGATGTGTAGGGTAGTGAGTACGTGATCAAAACCAAGATTATGGTCAGTTTTAATGGTGTTTAAATGTTTAATAATCCATCATAAGTTCATAACACTAATTGGTTGGTGGTCTTTTCTTTTCCAGCCAATACTAGACATCTAAGATCATTACATACCTTTAAGTTATAACTAATTGGGGGCTTATGAGCAAAAAATTAGCTGCCAACGTAAACTTTTAAAGTAGAGAGTGACACAGATTATAGTATGTGACGGAACTGGGTTGACATCGATAAAATTTTATTTTGTAGTGTTAATTTTTTTTTTTTTTTTTTTTTTTTTTTTTTT
>LBNU01034198.1:4927-23123 GCA_014162995.1 Artemisia annua | reverse complement strand
CCCAGGTAAGTCAAGGACCTGGGCAGCATAATCATCAGAAAAATAACCTTCAAGCTCGTTATGTCCTCCTGCTGATGACAAGTAAGTATTCATAGGATCGTTTGGCTCGAAAACCTCATCATCACTATCAGAGACAACCACATCACCCACCTTCGAGAATGGGTTCCCCTTCTTAAGACCATCAACCACCGGAACAGGTTTACCATTATCATCCACAAGCGTTCCTTTCCCCTCAATAATAAGCTTTTCAAGCTTATCAATTTTCTCGACAATAGGGGTACTTGGTTTTCCAAACTCAATAGACTCATCAATCACTCATTCATAAGACTATACCAAATATGCCAATGACACATATTTATACACGTCACATTATTTCTTCATATTTTCAACTTCTCTCCTTTTTACTTGCATCTTCATCGTAGCATGGCTCATGTATCATGATTCACAGGTCAACAATAATATTCTAAATCTAATGATAAACTAAAAGATTTACGATGCGTTTGACGAAACTATCAATAGCGGGAAATTATAGCAAAAGGTTTCTTCAAATAGCATTTGTAAATTTCTTTTATACAAAACTCCACGTTAGTTATTATTATTATTATTTGAGTGTGTTTTGGTAAATAACTTTTGAGAGTATTTTAAAGTAATTAGCATTATTATTACAAAGCTCGTTTGAAAGAAATCATATATCATTTATAAAATTATAAAAACGCTAATTTTTGAATATTCTCTGAATAATCATTTAGCATTACATTATTTTACATTAAAATTACGACTATAACAACTACCTTACCAAACACTTTTATAAGTTAAATTGCTACTGCTAATTGCTTACTGCTAGCTGATACTGCTAACTGTTGCTGCTAGTTTCATCTAACACACCCTTGATCATAGAGCTTTATATTTCAAACACTAAACGATGCTTGTTGCAAATCAGTTGATACCAATGTTTTAAAATCCGGTTTTTTAGTTGACCCAAAAGAGCCATCGAGTCACGGTTCAACCAGTTCAACCGACCGGGTCAAACCGGGTTTTAAAACACGGATTAATACTTGTTCTACAAAATAATTAAATTGTGTATCTTTTATCGGCTGAGCAAACGACCCGAACAGACCGGACCGACCGAAGAACCAACCGAGACCGGACCGGACCGACCCCATTCAGTCCGGTCCTCGGTCTTGGCTTTTTTGCTAATTAGATCCTCGGTCCGGTCTGTCCGGTCCGGACCACAAACCGATTATTTGGTCTTGTTGGACCGGACCGATCACATTCGGTCCGGTCCTCGGTCTTGACTTTTTGATAAATTCGGTCCTCGGTCTTGTTGCTCCGGTCCGGTCCTGGACCGAATTCTCATCTTTCTTATTTAATTTTCCTAATTATAAAACTTAAAAATATCAAAACTATAAAAATCAATAAATCATCAACAAAGAGATAGACAAGAATATTTTCCTCAAAACACAAACAAAAACCAGTATCTTAGGTGGACACGTCACCATGACCAAACTTCCAAACCGATAAAGTGTATTAAAGTAAACCCTCTCTCACACACACCAAATACACACACACACACACACAAACACAAATATCATCAAACTTGCTGTTTTTATACTCAATCATCACTTTTTCTTATTCAACCTTCAACTATGTGTTTGTGTGTGTAAAACCCAGAAACCAATTTCTCCAATTTTGCCCTAACCAAAAACCCCCAAATTGAAACCCTAATCACCGGAATCAATTTTCCGGTGACTTATCCGGCGATTCGAGCAACTTGGTCCCAAAATGTTTCGATTGGAGTGTTGCTGCACTGATTCTGATGATCAATTTTATAATTCATTGATGGAGGAACAAAAATCCTTTTCTCTTCCTGCACCTTTGCCTCAATGGCCTAAAGGTTTGATTTTTGGTTTTTATAAAAATTGGAATATGGGTTTTGTTTATCTCTCAAAAGGGTATCTGAATATGTTGTTAGTTTTGCTATTTGTATTAGATTGATGATGGTTTGACTTTTTTAGTTTGAGTTTTAGTTGACTTTTTTTATGTGTAATCTGCTGATTTTTTAAAAATTGGATTATGGGTTTTGTTTATCTTGCAAAAGGGTATCTGAATATGTTGTTAGTTTTGCTATTTGTATCAGATTGATGATGGTTTGACTTTTTGAGTTTGTGTTTGAGTTGACCTTTTTTATGTGTAATCTGTAGATTTTTTTGGAAGTTGGATTATGAGTGTTTGGATTTTGTTTCTGATTTTTGGTATTGAATATGATTAAAGGGTATTGTTTTATTGGGTTTATTCGAATTGCAAATTTTTTGATCATGGTTGACTTTCACTTTGACTGTTTATGCAGTTATGCCTAACTCTAGTGGTTTGATTGCAAGTTTGATATGGATTTTATCCTGAAAACTAGATTTAATTTCCTTATAGGCAATACTAGGTAATAGGTAATTTATGTGACAAATTTAATGCCATATTTAAATGCATCTAAGTACATTTTGATGAATAATAATGAAAATTTAAGTTTTTTAACCTAAAACTGTCTTAAGTTTCATACTTTCTATTGACTAGTTTAATTAGTAGTAGGGTTATGGAGATTTTTGATCATTGGAATAACTGCTTGTTCTACGAGTTTTTGGGAATTATGAAGTAAAATGTTGTACTAGTAATTAAAGGTTGACTTTCAATAGTCAAATAATGTTTACAAAGAACCTGATAAGATGCATAAAGATGTGAGATTGTATAAAAATATCATAAAAAATCACGCTAACAAACTAGAACACATGCAATTGAAATGTCTGTTGATTACGTCTCTTAATTATTGTGATGATCATATGGAAATCTGAAGTTTTTTTGACTAAATAAAAGTCAAAGTTTCATACTTTTCCTTGAGTAGCTTAACTTTATGTGTAATCTGTAGATTTTTTTAGAAGTTGGATTATAGGTTTTGTTTATCTTCCAAAAGGGTATCTGAATATGTTGTTAGTTTTGTTATTTGTATCAGATTAATGGTGGTTTGACTTTTTCAATCTGAGTTGAGTTGACCTTTTTTATGTGTAATCTTTTGAGGTTTTACAAAATTGGATTATGGGTTTTGTTTATCTCTCAAAATGGTATCTAAATATGTTGTTTGTTTTGTTATTTGTATCAGATTGATGATGGTTTGACTTTTTTGCAAAGTTTTTTGAGTTGACTTTTCTGAATTGCTATATGGGTATCTGATTTTGTTTGAAACTGAATTATGGGTTTTGATTATCTTTTAAAAGGGTGTCTGAATATGTTGTTAGTTTTGTTATTTGTATCAGATTGATGATGATTTGACTTTTCTGTTAAGTTTTTTGAGTTGACTTTTCTGAATTGCTATATGGGTATCTGATTTTGCTTGAAATTGAACTATGGGTTTTGATTATCTTTTAAAAGGGTGTCTGAATATGTTGTTGGTTTTGTTATTTGTATCAGATTGATGATGATTTGACTTTTTCAATCTAAGTTTTTTGCGTTGACTTTTTCAAAGAGTATATGACTGTTTGGATTTTGTTTCTGATTTTTGGTATTGATTATGATTAAAGGGTTTAATTTGATTGGGTTTGTAAGTTTGTTCGAATTACAAATTTTATGATCATGATTGACTTTGACTTTGACTGTTTATGCCTAACTCTAGTAGTTTGATTGCAAGCTTGATATGGATTTTATCCTGAAAACTAGATTTAATTTCCTTATAGGCAATACTAGGTAATAGGTAATTTATGTGACAAATTTAATGCCATATTTAAATGCATCTAAGTACATTTTGATGAATAATAATGAAAATTTAAGTTTTTTAACCTAAAACTGGCTTAAGTTTCATACTTTCTATTGACTAGTTTAATTAGTAGTAGGGTTATGGAGATTTTTGATCATTGGAATAACTGCTTGTTCTACGAGTTTTTGGGAATTATGAAGTAAAATGTTGTAATTAAAGTTTGACTTTCAATAGTCAAATAATGTTTACAAAGAACCTGATAAGATGCATAAAGATGTGAGATTGTATCAAAATATCATAAAAAAATCACGCTAACAAAACCAGAACACTTGCAATTGAAGTTTCTGTTGATTACGCCTCTTGATTAATGTGATGATCATATGGAAATCTGAAGTTTTTTTTGACTAAATAAAGTCAAAGTTTCATACTTCCTTGAGTGGCTTAACTAGTAGTGTAATGGATAATATTTCTGTTTGTTCAAATGTTTATTATTCTCATTCTACCCGTATGTGGGCGTTACAGGTCAAGGTTTTGCTACGGGAAGAATAAACCTCGGTGAATTAGAAGTCGCGATGGTCAAAGATTTCGACTTTTTTTCGAGTTACACCCCGAAGAAAAAAGCGAGTGGTGTTACATTCTATAAACCTGCTTCAATACCTGACGGGTTTTTCGCCTTCGGTTATTATGGCCAACCAACTGATCAAGAACTACGAGGATATGTTCTTGTTGCCCGTGCTGCCCAAAACACAGAAACTGAGTTTCCTCCCTTAAAGTCGCCTCTTGGTTACGAACTGATCTGGAATTCTGGTTCCGTTTACGTGTGGCAACCATGTCCTCCCAATGGTTATATAGGGTTAGGATTTGTGGTGACTATTGATGAAATCGAGCCCGATATCGATGAAGTTAGATGTGTCCGAGAGGATCTTACCGATGATTGCGAAGTTGATGATGTCATCCTCGGTAACGCTTCAAATATTAAAATTTGGAGCACAAAAGCATGCAAAACGGGTATGTTTTGTAAAGGTGTTACAGTGGGGACGTTTTTTTGTAGCACGAGTTCAAATTCGGGTGACGATTTGGAAATCTGTTGCTTGAGAAACGTTAACCCGAACCTTGAAGCAATGCCGAATTTGGAGCAAATCGAGGCGTTAATTGACCATTACGGGCCCACAGTTTACTTCCATCCCGATGAGACTTATTTACCGTCATCCGTACCGTGGTTTTTTGAAAACGGTGCACTTCTTTTTAGAAAAGGAAAGGATAACGGGATCTCGATTGATTCTGATGGGTCGATTCTACCTCAAGGCGGGAAAAACGACGGTCAGTTTTGGATGGATTTACCCGATGAAGATGATACCGTTAAGAATGGTATCATTGTAAAAAATGGTAATCTCGAAAGTGCCGAGTTGTACGTTCACGTGAAACCTGCTTTGGGCGGTACTTTTACTGACATTGTCATGTGGATTTTTTGCCCTTTTAACGGGCCAGTTACATTTACTATTGAATTTCTAAACGTGAATATCGAAATGAATCGAGTCGGTGAACACGTTGGTGATTGGGAACATTACACTCTTAGGATAAGCAATTTTGATGGGGAATTATGGAGCGTATACTTTTCAGAACACAGCGGCGGTGAATGGGTTGACGCGAGTAATCTAGAGTTTATCGAGGGAAATAAACCTATAGTTTATTCATCTAAACATGGCCACGCAAGTTTCCCAAACGCCGGTACGTATATTCAAGGGTCAACTAAGTTCGGGATCGGGGTCAAGAACGATGTTGATAAAAGTGATTGGTTTATCGACTCGAGCAAAAAGTACCAGATCATAGCCGCAGAGTATCTTAATGGTGTTGTGGACGAGCCAGATTGGCTGCAGTATATGCGTGAGTGGGGTCCAACTGTGTTATACGATGGACGGTCGGAGCTCGAGAAGCTCATTAGCCACCTTCCATTTTTCATCCGGTTGACAGTCGAGACACTTATTGACCTATTCCCGATCGAGCTCTACGAAGAAGAAGGGCCCACCGGGCCTAAAGAAAAGGATAACTGGTATGGTGATGAAAGATGTTAAAGTTTGAAAATTATATATGTGCATTGATGGCTGTACTTTTGTGTACTACTTTTAATGCATGGTGTGATATGTACTACTATGTTTGCAAATATTAGTGGAAAGATTGTTGTAAAATGGAAAAACAGATAAAAAAAAATTAAGACATATCTGTATTTTCTTATAAATTTTATAAGTTATAGTTAAACAAACAGTTTTATGGAGTATATTGATGTGTTTTTTTGTTAAAAGCTTGAAAGAACTTAATTGTTACTCACAGTTTTTATTTTGTTTTTCTTAACTGCGATCAAATTTATAGACGATCACAGTGGCCGAGACAAGAGGGGGCAGGGTGAGCACATGTCCCCGAAAATTGTAGTGTCAAATTTTAAAATATCCGACTATTGTTGTAATTTGCTCTCCCTAATGAACCTATTAACGAACTTATTAACGAACTTATTTGTAGTGTAGTTTCAAAAATTATCAAAGTTTGCCCTCTTTACCATAGTTTTCTGGCTCCGCCCCTGAATGATCATCTAGCAGAAAGCTAGAAAATTTCTGCTAGAAAATTAAGGATACAAATAGTTCTTAACAGGTTTATCTTCTGCTAGAAAATTAAGGATACAAATAGTTCTTAACAGGTTTATCTAACTGTTTTATCCGAATAGGTTTTAAATCGGTATCACGATGAGAAAGCCTTGAGTGTGTGATAGGATTTTGATTTTTGTTTCAAAGCCCTGTCACGATGGGAAAGCCACAACCGTGGTAGGATTTGAGCCCCCAATGGGCACTCAGTGAAAAGGTGTTGAGCGATTTTGATAGCACCATCACAAACGGGACATAGAGTAAATATAGAGATGTATGAAAATGTACCCTTCGAATACCTAGGTTATTACGTGTTGGCAGTCGGTCTCAACATAAATGCCAACAGTGCTTGTTTATCTTATCGTATGACGATGGTATGTGACTGGAGAATCGATTCTCCAACAGCTTCCTCATACTCGAAACATAGTATATGCTGGAGGGATTTTTGACGTGCACTTCCAAGTTCCAAGCATCTTTGATTATCTTTGGGGGCTGAATTCACGTAGGCTGTTAAGAAGCCCAATAAGTTGGTCATTTATGAGGATTCGCCAATTGAGTGAACAAGGTAGATTGCCATTAGATTTGGAGCACATATCCTTGATTTTATTCCTTATTGACTCCCAAAGAGAAAAGTCTAGGAAACATAATTTCTAGCCTCGTCTCACCATTCAAACTGTCATTCCAAAAGCCAAATCACTACCCATCTCCCACGTCTAATAAATATCGATTGAAGTAAGGTGTTGGCACCGGTGGCAGACATAGACATTGGTGATAGGGCATGCATTTTCAACAAAAAAAAATTATGGAATTTGTTAGGTCGTCAATTCTTTAGTAGCGTGTGCACCATATTATTAGTAGGGTATGCACCAAAATTTAAAGAGGGTGTGCGCTTTGTATTAAACTATCTAAAGTTTTAAATTTTCCGAGGGCATTCACGTGCATAACCTTTGTCTTAAGTATGTCCGCCTCTGGTTGGCACATGAGATATGTGTCTCAGCTAACAATGCTTCTCCAAGTACTCTTAAGAGTCGTAAGGTATCGGAATCATATTGATATATAAACACAATATATATCCATATGAATTCTGCTTGGTTTATAAAAGAAAAATAAAATTAAGGACTGTATTAGGGATTTGGGTTAAACCTTAAGGACCAATGGTGTAATTTACTCTAAAATGAATGATCCTTTTTAGTTAAACTTTGTTTTTTTTACTGTCTTTGTTTTTTTTTAGTTAAACATTTACAGATCGCTCGTCATTAAAATGAATGATGCACTTTTTTGTTATATGATTTTCGGTTGTGAAAATACATTTTGATGCACTTTTTTGTTTTATGAAAATACATGTCCTGCTATTCCGGCCTAGACCCGGCTTGAACCGGTTATATCCGGTTAATTCCGGCCAATACCCGGTTTGACCCGGTTATATCCGGTTAATTCCGACCAAGACCCGGCTTGACCCGGTCATATCCGGTTAATTCCGGCCAAGACCCGGCTTGACCCGATTATTCCGGCCATGACCCGGTTATATTCGGTTGGTTCCAGCCAAAACCCGGCTTGGCCCGGTTATTCTGACCAAGAGCCCGGTTAAATCCGGCCAAGCCCTGACTTACCCAGTTCTTCCGGCCAAAACCCGGTTATATCCGGCCAAGATCCGGACAAGACCCGGCTATGTGTGATATTTTAGTTAGAGTGTAAGAGGTCAATTATGGAGTAAATGGTTTTCATAAAACACTTAGGCTAGTTGTATAAGGAGCGCTACAACCAACTTCACCACCGCCACCTCAGTGACACGTCAATTTCACTCTCACCACGCAAATGCAGCCTATTAAGAGGGTGTAATAGCTGTAAGCAAGCACTTGGTTCACATACGTGCTAGGTGCTTATTTTCAGTATGTGAATACAAGTGAGTCTTAATAAATTGGTTTATTGACAATCCTAATTCTAACAATCACAGGAAGAAAAATCGGATTTCGAATCTCAGGTAGCAAAAATAGGAGTATATCTGCTAATACGAAAAAGAAAGGCTGCAAACTTCATATTATGAACAGGTATCTTGCATATTTAATGTACGAAATGTCGGAATTTATGCTTTTGCTCCTTTTGTTGTAAATGAGAAAGGCTGAATCTTCACAGTTAACTGCTTGGCGTCTTTCAAGATATATAATTCTCTTATTTGCATTGCCTTAAACTTTCACTAAGAAATAAACTTATGGATTCGGCTTTCTAGCCCGTGCTTAAAGAAAATTCCAATGGTTCATAACTCGTGCAACCAAATAACATCCATGGCAGCATGTCATGTTGATACTTATAAAAATCTTTCGAAAGCAAGATAACGGTTTACAAATTTCTCTATATATATTCATCTAATATAATCTGATTTCCTATTAAATTAGGAACGAATTGTTTTTATTGATAGCTGCTTTTCGGTATATATATCACCACCTAATCATAGTTGTTTATATTAAACAGTTCATGGATAGATTACCTTCAAATATCATATTCAACATCTTCTCAAGAGTACCCGTTAAATGTTTGGCTCGATTCCGGCGTGTATCAAAATTATGGTGTAACTACATTGATGATCGTTACCTTGTGATAATTCATGACAAACGAGTTGTAGAAGAACCAACACCCATCTTGTACCATCAACATCTTTCTGGTGATAGAACAACCCGCAGCCTATGTTTCCATGTCATCGAATCTAAACAACCTGGAACTACTGATTATGTCTTAGAGCCGAGAGAGGGACCGTTTTTGGAGTATTTGCGCAAGAAACCTCTCTCTAAATCTTCATATGTGAGAATTTAAGTCCGAGGTTCTTGCAATGGGCTGATGTGCTTGTCACAAGATGAATAATGTAACCACGTTGGTTGTGGTCCATCCTCTAAGGAAAGAATGTTACGTGCTTCCACCTCTTCCTATGCATTGGATGTTCAGAGAGTCTTGCGGGCTTGGTTTTGATACTTCCACTAACGCTTTGAAGATGGTGTGTGTTTTTAAAGTGCGTGCACCAATTAACTACTCTAATATGGTGAGGAAAAAACTACGCACAATGGTGCATGTATTAGGCACAAACTCATGGCGAGAAATACCCCAAGTCCCATCTTATCCAGTGACAGGGGAAGCCATATTTGCTAATGGTTGTTTACATTGGTTGGTTAGTTATCTTGGCATCAAAACCGAAGATGGTGGAAGGCAGTTAATATGGTTCGATGTAGAAAAAGAAGAATTTGGGTTGGTTGATCCTCCCAAAAGAATGTTTGATTTAGGAAGAAACTATAGCTGTACGTACGATCAATTGGTTGATCTAAATGGTGAAGTTGGGTATGTGTGGACTAGGACCATGGAGGTTTGGGTATTGAATCAGAAACAATGGGTGCCACACTGTCGGATTGATAAAGAAGACATTCATTATGGTTGCCACATAGAAGTTATGGGTTGTTGGAACAAAGACGGAGATATATTGATAAAAAGCATAAAAAGCAGTGGCGGCCATAATAGGTATGTCTTTTTTGTTTACAACCTGAAAAGTGGTGTTTTACATAAAACCAACATTGCGGGTATGACTGATGGATTGAGTCCAAATATTATCATGTATCCCAACACGATGTCTTCAATCCACGGCATCAACAAAAATTCCTTCTCCATGACAAAAACTGATCTGAAAAAAAGCTGCCGACGTATACTATCTTTTTGTTAGGTAGACAAGTTAGGATTAGTGTTGCTTTCAATGAATTTGTTGCAAATTAGTGTAGTTTCCAGTGACTGGTTTTTGTATCTTGTTATTTCTGTATTGCTTTTGTATAACATGCGACTGGGAGCGGTTGAGACCAAGAATCTTTATGGTTTATTCTGCTTCTATTAAGTAGTATTTCGTTCTAAATCATTATTTTGTCTGTAACTCGACTCCTTTAGTGGCAGATATGGTTGAAATGGTTTTATGCTCAATATATAGTACGATTGGTCCCAAATTGGATGAATTCTTTCAAGATCAAGTTATTATGTATCCAAGTTGGTTATTTTATATCTTAGCTACAAAACGCCTAAGGTGTCGACCTGTCAACCAATTGTGCAGAATAAACCAGCAATAAAAGTGTTATTGCAACATATATTCAAAAAAATGAAACAAGATGTGAAACCACAACTTTGCATGTCTCGTGTGTATATCCAAAATACACAGCAAAGTTGTCTAAGGAGCCGATTAATGCCTATTTTGACAAAATGTAGAGTTGGATTAATAATTGATTAGCCATTAGAAAAAAAACCTACCAAATGTAGAGACTAGCGAAGCAATTGATTTAAGAGTTCTGCATATAACACCCTGGGGTGGACCTAAGGGGATCCCCAGTGTTTTCTTGATTTCACTACATGGATCTCGTCACGAAATTGTGTTACATGTCTTGTTAGAAAGTTCATCGTAGTATCGTAGAAAAGTTTGCAAACCCGGTCACTTAAAACTCTTGGGTCCGCTACTAATATTGGTTATCATCGTACAAGTTGGATTTAAACAATTTATGTTTCGACTTTTCATTGTATATTGGAGAAGTATGATTTAAATAGAAAGAGAAATCTGCACACAAATCTTTTTAAAAATGTCATTTATCATGCCTGGGTTGTCTTCGTAAAACTCACATGGAACTTCTCACAATCGCCATATTGTAGGTTTCGTTTTGACGTGTTGCATGTTTATCGACTGTTCTCACTTTGGTTAATTACTTTAGTTTGTTTTCGTTTTCTCTTTGAATCAGCAACGTTTGTTAAATGCCACCACTCTGATTATACAATAGCAAAATGAAAGTACTTTTTCATTTTTTTGGTGTATAATATATAACTCAGCTTGTCTACATTTAAAAATAGCCCTTGAAAGAGGAGAAAACTGAAGAAAATACTAAATACAAAAGCTTAGAATTTCTCCTCCAGGTCAGGGTCAATCTGGGCTGGGTCAAGGTCAATCCGGTCCGGGTCAATGTCAATCCGGGTCGGGTCAAGGTCAATTCAGGTCTGTCAATGTCAATCGGGGCCGGGTTAAAGCCAATCCGGGTCAAACCTTATTTAGGTCAAACGGGTCGACCCGAAACTGAGTTAGTCAAAACTATTTAACCCGCCCCTATTTACCATTCGGGTTCCGAATAACCCGAGTAACCCAGCCATGCCTATTTGCAAGTGTCCGGGTCAATGAGGTTATTTCATTAGTAATGTTAATTTCGTCATCTTCCGACACAAAGTTGGCACAAGTATGGCCGGCATATTTGCTTTATAGATGACACAAAAAATACAAGACATAAACTATCAGGATGAAATTTTAGTCTATAACAACATGTAATCCCAGCCATGCAACTAGCAATTAAACTATGTCCTGTAGCGAGAGAAATGACATGGCTGGGAATTATCTCTTTTGTCACCTTCAGACACACATTTGGTGCTAAGACACCAAAGCTGCTGTGTTAGTGACATTTATATTAAACTCGGTTCACCAATAAGCTGAATCTTTCAAGCTCACTTGCATATCACGTTGAAGCTTGTGAAAGTACACAAGCCATGAAGTCAAGTAATAACAACCTCGTCACATTACATCAATCCAAATCCAACGTGTTTATACCACNACACCACACCAGTTACCAGTATAATGAAAGAAACACAAGAGAACATGGACTCCGGCAAGAAAAGCACTACACCAAAAGGTCACACGACACTTATCGCCGAGGTAACTTTGAGTAACGAGAATAGATCAATAGATGAGAGTAAAAATTATTACGTACATTATATAAAATAGCCAGATGGTGAAATTACAAACATTAACATAACCATATTAAACAAACGTACTAATCCTAAACTTACAATACCAAACAAACCGACTCTGCAACCTACTACTATATTAGGAACAAGCGCAAATAACTGGAGTGAAGAAGTGACACACCAAGATGTAACCCACCTACAAAGTCTGCAAAACACAACATTACTAAAAAGCAAACACCTAATAGCAAGCATGATATAGGATGAAAATAGACAGAGACTTTAACCCCGACCGTAACACATATAACTTAACTTGTCGGAACCTCAAAACAAACAGCTTTGACACACAATCCAACCGATGATTTTTAGAGCGGGGTCCTCGATCACTTAAACTAGCTACCATTCATGGGGGAGAGCGTGAGTGCGTGATCAAACCATATTACGCCATCTCCAAATCACCCAAAGATGTGACCATAATCTTTGAAACCAAACGACTGCCTAAATGTAAGTTTGCAGAACTTAGAGAATTTAAAGCTCGATGAGGAACAAGCCCTTCAACCTGCCACCATTCAATTATTTGCTTCTATAGCACTAGTAATTAAGGGCATAAATAGAGGGGAAGAGTGACTCCTCTAATGTGTACATGTTTCTAAACTCTATCCATGCATTTCATCATCAATAATAAATCAAAGTGAACCACATAAAATCAGTGACTAAAAGTTTAACTTCATGAAAAAAATCTGGATTCATTATTATACTGTTACTTCGTAATTGCATTTAAACTTGGCATCAATAATCCTAATAGCTTTAATTCTTCAAGAGATAAATGATGAAAAGCAAACCACATAAACGGTATAGGGCTAGCATGTGTCAACATATATTTAGGTAACTTACTATATTTAATTGATAAAAAACTACATCCCACATTGGTTGAAGAATTAACATGTTTTGGTTTATATAGTATAAGCGCATGTCATCTAAGTGTCTCAAAATTAATATGTTGTCTTCAATTTGGTAACTTGCGACATTGATATTAAATTTTAATATCGATTTAATATCAATGTCGCCAAAAAACCACATTGAAGATATGTATAAACTTTTGATTTTTTTAATTATTTATTAATTAATTATTACTTTTTTGAAAGGCATAAACTTTAGGCATCTAACAATTTTTGCAAAAATAGTGTAATTTTTTTAACATGTAAATTAAATTTTATTTACCGACTCTTTTGAATCTATTTACTATGTATAAACTTTAGATTTTTTTTTTCTAAATAATTTATTTATTAATTTTTTGAAAGGCATAAACTTTAGGCTTCTAATAATTTTTATAAAAATACTTAAAATAGTGTAATTTTTTAACATGTAAATTAATTTTTTATTTACCGACTCTTTTGAATCTATTTACTAGTTCTCATACACGTGCAATGCACATATCTTGATATTTTTATTTAATAAAAAGTTAAATTTCTACGATGTATATCAACTTAAAAATTTATTATGCACGATTTTCTAAAACATACTTGAAAACAAAACGAATTTCTTTGTAAGAATGTATCATATCAAAAAACTTAAATTTTATAAATATACAGATAAAACTTTTTGGCTTAATCATGCACTTGAATTTCAAAATCCGACTCGCTCACGGCCTTTGGACCCTTGAACCGCTTAAAAGTGGATTTGAATCACAGACAGAAGGATTTTCAGTCCTTTGCTCTAATCAGCTGAGTTGCCTGGACCACTTTCTTAAAATCTGTTTTATTCATCGAATAGTGCCCTTTATGAGTTCAAAGACCGGGCTTGGGGTTGGTCTCAGTGGTCAATGAAAATGTACTAGCGTGTTGTCTTAACATGCATAAAATTTATTAGACTTCTAGCTTTACTAGCGGTAGAAGGTAACCTATATTAGGTCCATAAGATAGCACAACTTTTAATGTTCTATAATTCACCTCAGAATAATGATAGACTAAAAATATCAAATCAATTAAACTCAGTATAGCCAAAATGTGGTACCACTTTTTAGTAAAGAAGAATAACATAAGGGGTTTTCAACTTAATCTATCAAAGATAAAGATAAAAAATAATAATAAAAAAAATGTTAAAATAAATAAAATAAAAATTCACTAATTTTTATAGAAAATTTCATATTCATGTTGTTATTTCACATAGATCATTTTCCTAAAATACGAGTACAAAGACATTTCCTTGTCCTACTTAGTACTTACCACTGAAAATTATTTATGTTAAATAGATCCACTAAAAAGAAAAATAAAAATAGAAAGAATGAGAAATGAGAAATGTTTTCAGCCACACATTTCATATGTAGAAGGAAAATTTCATGAAAGACGCGTAGCTTTTTATAGTTATATCTAAAATGTGCGGCTGTGGTTATTTCTGATTATTCTTATTTTACATAATTCTAAACTTTTGTAAGAAATTATTTGAAGGTTAAATGTAATAATTGTTAAGTAACAAATAAAGCGTATAGACATACCAATAACCTATATCTTTTCTTCTTTGTAGATCATATATTGATCTTTTCCATGCTTGCTCATGTCGTTATAACTTTAATATATGATCGTTCATATCAGGGCGGAGCTAGTATTTATAAATTGACCATAATAGCCTAATAGGTATGTCTTTTTTGTTTACAACCTGAAAAGTGGTGTTTTACATAAAACCAACATTGCGGGTGTGACTGATGGATTGAGTCCAAATATTATCATGTATCCCAACACAATGTCTTCAATCCACGGCATCAACAAAAATTTCTTCTCCATGAAGAAAAACTGATCTGAAAAAAAAGCTGCCGACATATACTATCTTTTTGTTAGGTAGCAAAGTTAGGATTAGTGTTGCTTTCAATGAATTTGTTGCAAATTAGTGTAGTTTCCAGTGACTGGTTTTTGCATATCTTGTTATTTCCGTTTTGCTTTTGTATAACAAGTAACTGGGAGCGGCTGAGACCGAAAATCTTTACTGTTTATTCTGCTTCTATTAAGTAGTATTTTGTTCTAAATCACAATATTTTGGACTGAACTGGTTGTCATCATTATTTTGTCTGTAACTCGACTCCTTTTAGTGGCAACTAAGGTGTCGACCTGTCAACCAATTGTGCAGAATAAACCAGCAATAAAAGTGTTATTGCAACATATATTCAAAAAAATGAAACAAGATGTGAAACCACAACTTTGCGTGTCTCGTGTGTATATCCAAAATACACAGCAAAGTTGTCTAAGGAGCTGATTAATGCCTCATCCATTTTCACAAAATGTAGAGTTGGATTACTAATTGTTTAGCCATTAGAAAAAAAACCTACCAAATGTAGAGACTAGCAAAGCAATTGATTTGAGTTCTGCATATAACACCCTGGGGCAGAACTAAGGGGATCCCCAGTGTTTTCATGATTTCACTACATGGATCTGGTCACGAAATTGTGTTACATGTCTTGTTAGAAAGTTCATCGTAGTATTATAGAAAAGTTTGCAAACCCGGTCACTTAAAACTCTTGGGTCTGCTACTAATATTGGTTATCATCGTACAAGTTGGAATTTAAACAATTTATGTTTCGACTTTTCATTGTATATTGGAGAAGTATGATTTAAATAGAAAGAGAAATATGTGCACAAATCTTTTTAAAAATGTCATTTATCATGCCTGGGTTGCCTTCATAACACTCAGATGGAACTTTGACAATCGCCATATTGTAGGTTTCGTTTTGACGTGTTGCATGTTTATCGAGTGTTCTCACTTTGGTTAATTACTTTAGTTTGTTTTCGTTTTCTCTTTGAATCAACAACGTTTGTTAAATGCCACCACTCTTATTATAAAACAGCGAAATTAAAGTACTTTCTCATTTTTTTGGTGTATAATGTATAACCTCAGCTTGTCTACATTTAAAAATAGCCCTTGAAAGAGGAGAAAACTGAAGAAACGAAAATATGAGAAAGTACATAAACAATCAGGATGAAATTTTAGTCTATAACAACATGTAATCCCAGCTATGCAAATAGCAATTAAACTATGTCCTGTAGCGAGAGAAATGACATAGCTGAGAATCATCTCTTTTGTCACCTTAAGACACCAAAGCTGCTTTGGTGACATTTATATTAAACTCGGTTCACCAATAAGCTGAATCTTTCAAGCTCACATGCATATCACCTTGAAGCTTGTGAAAGTACACAAGCCATAACGTCAAGTAATAACAAGGGTAACAAATTGAATACATAACAAACAAATAATTCATAGTATCATATGACATAAACTATAAAACAGCTAGTAGAAAACAAGCAGGACCTAAGTCTATATTCAAGTATATACTGGTTGAACTAGAAAAAAAGAAAAATATAGCAAATTATATGAACACCACAACAGTTACCAGTATAATGAAAGAAACACAAGAGAACATGGACTCCGGCAAGAAAAGCACTACACTAAAAGGTCACACGACCCTTATAGCCGAGGTACCTTTGAGTAACGAGAATAGATCAATAGATGAGAGTAAAAATTATTACATTATATAAAATAGCCAGATGCTAAATTACAGACTTTAACCCCGACCATAACACATATAACATAACTTGTCGGAACCTCAAAACAAACAGCTTTGACACAAAATCCAACTGATGAGTCTTAGAGCTGGGTCCTCACTTAAACTAGCTACCATTCATAGGGGAGAGCGTGAGTGCGTGATCAAACCATATTACGCCATCTCCAAATCACCCAAAGATGTGACCATAATCTCTGAAACCAAACGACTGCCTAAATGTAAGTTTGCAGAACTTAGAGAATTTAAAGCTCGATGAGGAACAAGCCCTTCAGCCTGCCACCATTCAATTATTTGCTTCTATAGCACTAGTAATTAAGGGCATAAATAGAGGGGAAGAGTGACTCCTCTAATGTGTACATGTTTCTAAACACTATCCATGCATTTCATCATCAATAAAAAATCAAAGTGAACTACATGAAATCAGTGACTAAAAGTTTAACTTCATGAAAAATATATGGATTTATGATTATACTGTTACTTCGTAATTGCATTTAAACTTGGCATCAATAATCCTAATAGCTTTAATTTTTCAAGAGATAAAGGATGAAAAGCAAAACACATAAATGGTATAGAGCATGTGTCAACATTTAGGTAACTTACTATATTTATTTGATAAAGAAACTACATCCCACATTGGTTGAAGAATTAACATGCTTTTGGCTTATATAGTATAGCGAATACATATAAGCGTGTCAAGGTTAATATAATATGTTCAAGGTGGTAAAGTTATAGCATTGAAATAAAAATATAATTCGATGACATAACTTCTCCATCTCGAACATATAAACTTTAGATTTTTAATAATTTTTGTAAAAATACTGTAATTTTTTAGACTTTTAACAATTATTGTAAAAATGCCGTAGTTTTTTAACATGTAAATTAAATATTTTATTTACCGAGACTCTTTAGAATCCATTAAATATAGAATATGAATTTAACTTAAATTTTAGACTTTTACTAGTCATGAATACACGTGCGATGCACGTATCTTGTAATTTTTATTTAATAAAAAGTTAAAATTTAAAAACGTATATCTACTTAAAAGTTTATTATACACAATTTTCTAAAATACAATTGAAAACAAAATAGATTTCTTTGAAAAAATATATCATATCAAAAAAGTTAATTTTGAACCCAATAATTATAAATACATTTTTTTTGTTATATAAATATATAAAATATATTTACCAAATAAATATTTCAAAGGTTATTTTATAATAATTGATACATAAGTTTATTATATTATAATCATTATTTTGTAATCATAATACTACTCTATGTTGGTCCCTTTTACTTGGTTAGTGGTTAACTACAAAGTTAATCTAACCAAGTTCCATGGAATAATGAAGCTAAGATTAATAACTAAGTAATAAAACCGTAAAAGATAAGAAACAATATTTTTCAACGTTTAACTCTTTATTAGAAATTAATCAAAAGAATTATACCCAAGTGTTTGCGGAACAACACTTGGGATTGAAATGACAAGTATGGTATGGTGTTACTCCTCACTAAACTTAAGCTATGCTTAAGTAGCAACAAAAGACC
>LBNU01034196.1:11995-59297 GCA_014162995.1 Artemisia annua | reverse complement strand
CCAAGATTCTTGTACAACTAGCATTAAAATGATGAAATCTTAATGAAAGTTGCAAACTTGAACTTTTTAACAAAAATTTGAAAATTTTCGATAAAAATACAAATTTTTATTCGAATCTAAAACCCAAAAAATTATGAAACTTTGTTGTTTGTTTTGGTTTCTAACACAAGTTTGGTAACAAATATGTGATAAAAACACAAAAGAAGCAAGAAAGTTGCAAACTTTTTGAATCTAACGAGATAAAAAAAACGTGTTTTTGGGGCGTATAACACAAAAAAATAAGCTACACCTTCTTCTAGCGATTGATACCACTTGTTAGGTCACCATATTAGTAAACACAAGTAATCTTATAAGAGAAATGAAATGAGAATTAGACTTGGTTGATTAATAACAATATGAAAGATGAAAGAGCAAGAGTTTTCTTAAGATATGAAATTAACCAACATTTGTAAAGTGATACATAGTGTCCTATTTATAGGAGATGGATAGGGCAACACTCCCTTCCTTCCTATCTTACTAGTTCTTGGGCTTCAAGGCCCATTGGACACCTTATAATTAGACTTAAACATTAACCATACGAGTAACTAAATAACGTAGCTAATTATGATAATTCTAGCAACCTATTACATTGACTGAAATGACCGAGACTTGACTGAATAGTTGTAAACTATGATCCTAACAAACTCAATCTGAAACTCCACTTGTCTAGTAGGCGGGATTCCCAGCAATTCATCGGGAAATACATCCGGAAAGTCACGAACTATAGGCACATCTCCAATGCGCCTTTCTTTCTTCTCCTTCCCTCCTTTCTCAGAGATTTGAGCTAAAAAAAGGTAACATCCTTTTTCCATTAGCTTCGGTAGCTTAGTGCAAGATATGACCGCTAATCTGGATGGACTCCTCAAACCCTTTCGATCTCCTCGTATACTTAAAATCTCCTTGCCGTAAGGCACACGCACAATTTTCTCATCGCAAAGTATGTGAGCATGATACTTCGACAACCAATCCATACCAATAATGACATCGAAACTTCCTAATGTGACGGGTAGAAGGTCTATGTTGAAAGGGTGATTCAAGAAATTCAACGTGCAGCCGCGGATGATAGTTTTAATCCTTTCTATGTTTCCGTTAGCTAACTCTACATCATATCCAATTCCTAAGGCCATCGGGGGTTTTTCTAATAAGGGCGCAAATGTAGTGGACACAAAACTTCTATCGGCACCAGTATCAAATAGTATGGAAGCATAACGATTATTGAGAAGGAACGTACCAGTAACGACGTTCGGGTCTTCTCCTCTCTCATTTCCCAGTGCATACACTCTCCCATGCGCCGCTCCTGCTTCCACACGTTGGTCCTCATTGTCCTGACATCCACGGTTTCCTATAGCCCCATGGTTTCCACGATTGTACCCATTACCACCCGATCCTTGATTTCCTCGGTTCCACGATTCCCTGCACTCATTCCTATAGTGTCCCTTCTTTCCGCACCCATAACAAGTAACATTCGCCTTACTCCAAACTTCAGGAGTAGCTTGCACCATAGCGAGGGGTTGAGCTCTACAAGTCCTAGCTGTGTGTCCTCTCCTTGAGCAATTTTGGCACATCACAGTACATCATCCAGAATGATTCTTGTAGCAAATACCGCACTTGGGTGCATCACCATTTTGATTCTTCTTATCCCCATCCCTAAGAGCATAAGCTTTAGCAACAACTTGTCACTTGTTTCGGTGATCATTACCCTTAGAGTGATGGTCCCTCTTCCTCTTTCCATTCTTATCCTTCTCAGCTTCTCCCAATACCAACGAGTCCATCAATTGTTGAGCAATTGTGATAGCCTCATGAACGCTTGTAGGCCTAGCATCAATCACGTCGTTCCTTGTAGCCACAGGCAACCCATCGGTATATCGCTCAATCCTTTGAGCCTCAGTCTTAAGTATATCTGGGCAAAGCAAGGATAACTCCTGGTAACGACGATTGTAAGTCATCATATCAGTACCCTTCACCTTGTGATTCCAGAACTCAATCTCCAGCTTTTTAACCTCATTCCTTGGGCAGTTAGTCTGAATCAGCAAACACTTAAACTGCTCCCAAGTCATGGCATAGGCCACATCACTCCCAACCGAATTTCGGTAATTGTTCCACCAAGTTAATGCTTCATCCTTGAAAGTAAAGGAAGCAAACTTTACCTTCGCATTCTCCGCACAGTTACTGACATTGAACACTGACTCAGTTTTCTCTATCCACCTGACCAAGTAAACCACTCCTTCAGTTCCACCAAACTCAATGGGTCCACAGATTCGAAAATCCTTGTAGTTACATCCATTAGCACGAACAGGTGGAAAAGTTCCAGCAGAGTTGTTGGAATGATTCGACTCAACTAGCAGCTCGACAACTCGTTGCTCCACAAGTTGGTTGATCATAGCTTGGTCCACAGTAGGTGCATTCGGTGGAATATGACCATTGTCTCCCTGAACATCAACGTTTTGATTCCTGTTGTTGCGGTTGGTGGTGTCCAGGTTGTCAGGAGTAGGGATTTCAACATTTCGAGTGGGACGGCATCCTCGGCGACCAGGGGTAGTCGCTGCATCACCAGTTCGGGTAGTTATGACAGGGTTTCGTCGTGCAGCCATTGATCTGAAGCATCATACCAGGTTCATGAGTCTAGGCTCAACAAGAATAGAATAAGTGAAGGCAAGACATTGGAAGAATATCAACAAAGCACCACAAGACAACAATAAAGCGAATAGGAACTCAATTTCCATGATATCCAGAACCACATAACATCATATAATAATAACCATCATCCGTACAAAATAGTGATCAAGACATCGTTCCAACTACAAAAGACATAAGAGATACTAATCGTTCCTAAACGAGACGAACAACCAACAGGAAAACATCACAATAAATAACTAGCCTTTCTAACCGAACACTCTTCGGTATAGAAAGCAACATGACAACATAATCCAACTATCTAGCCACTATGCTAGCGTAGACTCCTCAACTCCGACCTCAGACTCTCCAACTCCCTCCATAGCGATCCCATCTCAACAATATGTGCCTCAGCATCCCTCTTGAGGTCCGCGGCCTCTCTCTCCAACACCGAGTTCCTCTTCCACAGCTTGCGATCAGCCTCGCATGCCGTGAGGAACCCTCTTTGTAAGCTGTCCATATGCTCATGAATCTCCATCATACCTTTCCTAATCTCCATAATTCTCCTCTCAGCAGTAACCAAATCAATCCTCAACTCTCCAATAAACTCAACAGTCACTCTATCAATCCGATCGGACATATGTGTGATCCTCTCACCTAGAGTAGTAAGTCGAGTCCAAATCCTACCAGTCTCACCCAACTCTGCAGGCTCCTCAGATATCTCAGATGGTGCGTTCGATGCCACGGGACTGCCAGGTGGTGAATCAAACAAGAATAGGTGATCAGGTGAAACCGGCTCTAATGGATGTATTGGAGAATCGGGCTCCTCAGCATGAGCTGGCTGTACTGGCAAACCATCATCATCAGGCATCTCCTCCTCCTGAGGATCCTCCTCCTCATCACTCTCCCGAGGATCGTCCTCCTCCTGAGGATCATCCTCCTCCTCCTCCTCGGAGGGGTACTCCATCAATCGACGTCTCCAAACAGGTGAATCGTGTGGTGATGGGGTAGGTGATCTAGGCGACGACGCGATGATGCGGGTGGTGCATCTGACAGAAGAGCGTGAGCATCAAAATGCATGGGTGGTGACGAAGGACGCACAGACATGCGTGCCGTAGCTCGGTGGGCGAAACGTGGAGCCACACGAGCTAAAGCCTGATGGAGAGTAAGCTATCTCGAAGTACCAGGGAGCCCTAGAGAAGATGAGGGTCCCTAAGAAGTAGATGCAGCAGGTGGTGTAGAAGTAGCTGCTGTCGGTGATGAAGTAGCTGAATGCATGGCAATCCTTTAGGGATCATCAGGAGCCATGGTAATTTGTGCTGTGCTGAAAGGGTCAACAAGAATCTCTTCAATAGCATCGAGCGTATGGGGGCCATAGTCTGTGACAACGGCGTAGGGTAGGTGTAAGTGTTTCAAAACAACTAAACCGCGAACTAATACCGTATCAAAATCATCATAAGTTTCCAATCATATAGTTTCAAGAAAGGTTTCAAATTACCGCATTACTAAAACATTTATAAAAACAATTAAGCCATATAATTCTTCAAAAACGCTATCATATCACATAATCAATATATCCAAGATTCTCAAATCATCTAAAAAAAATCTCATATCTAATCATTATCTCATAATACCTCAATAAATCGAAGATGCTTCGGCTTGGCGGGCTGGCGGGCATTGGTCGAGGATCGTTTTCTATAAAATTCGGTTATAGTTTAGGTGTTTATTACCTAGTTCTCTATAACCTTGGCTCTTATACCAATCTGTAACACCCCCAAAATTTGGTATAGCGGAAGACTCATCAAGCTTTCGGGGTGTTACGGGGAATGGTATCCAAGACAAGACATAAAAGAACAAGATAAAGTAAACATAAGTAAAACGCAACCAAACGGGGTTTTAAAGTTTACATTCATCCCAAAGTTATCCAAAGTAAGGCCCAAAAGTACTAAACGTAGGTCCACAATTACATATCAGAGTTTTAGAAAAATAGATCCTTAAACCGCATTGCCAAGCCAAGCCTCCAATCCAAGCATCCAAAATCATTACTTAATTACCTGAGAAAACGTGCTAAAAGTCAGCTTTTGCTGGTGAGATCATAGGTTTATATTCATAATTAAATCAAGTGGACATGTACGCAAAACCCTTGCTAGCTGAACTAGGCCTCAAAACCAAAACCTACGGATAACCTCCGCATATCAAAACCCTATAGGGGCACCCTATAGGCAACAAAGTCCCATATGGCCTATAGGCGACCAAATCTCACAGATAACCTCTGCATATCAAAACCCTATAGGGGCACCCTATAGGCAACAAAGTCCCATAGGGCCTATAGGCGACCAAATCTCACGGATAACCTCCGCTATATCAAAGTCCTATAGGTGCACCCTATAGGCAACAAAGTCCCATAGGGCCTATAGGCGACCAAATCTCACAGATAACCTCTGCATATCAAAACCCTATAGGGGCACCCTATAGGCAACAAAGTCCCATAGGGCCTATAGGCGACCAAATCTCACGGATAACCTCCGCTATATCAAAGTCCTATAGGTGCACACTATAGTCCTATAAATCATAGTTCTATAGCATAGCAAGTTTTAAATAAAAGGCGATAAAAGTCCACATAAAATGTTTTGCACGTTTCTCACCCCAAGTATTGAAAACAAAGTTCCAGAGTAAAAGTGGGGCTATGACTCACCTCAAGTCCAGCAAACAGCATAAATATCAACAGAAGCAATGAAAGTATCAACTTTCTGGCAACGGCGACTACTGACTCGGCACTACCTAATAATAATATCAATACGCCTCAGCATAAATCTCAAATAAATATTTCCCAATCCCGAACATATTCCATTTCATTTTCCGAAAATCCCTTTCTCATATCCGTTTTAGTGTTTGGTATCCGTGTGTGTGTGCGGTGTCGACTCAACAAGATCCATATAAACTCACGCTTCCAAAGAACTTCACCAAATAAAACCGCAACAATTCACGTGACAAGTTCTTATAGTCTACTAAGCCATCAAATTAAATTGTCGAAATTTATTAAACTAGTCACCTCAATAACCTTACAATGTATTCATCTCACTTATTCCTCCAAGACTACATCATCACTTAAGGGTCGTAGGATATGTTACCCATTATTACTTTCTGACATACTTAACGAATTCTCACTAGATTCGTTAATTACGTAAGCTAGATGTATTAATGCCACATATCCATGACTCGTAACTAAATACACAATGTTTAGCATCTAGGGAAAATCCTAGTTTTACGCGCACTCGAAATTTATAATAACTTTCGTTAAATAATGTTTATAGAAGAAACCACTACATTTTATTTGAAAATATTACCTTTTTAAATAATAAAGTTTTCATTAAATATTAATTCACTTTCATCCGTAAATTAATATTTAACGTCGGCATTTTATTATCTACTTATTTCTTATAAATATATATATATATATATATATATATATATATATATATATATATATATATATATATATATATATACTTATAAATTTTTAAAAAAAATAGAAAAATAAAAAAAATTAATAATTTTAAAAAAAATATATTTCCGAAAAAAAANGTGTCAAGTTCCTATAGTCTACTAAGTCATCAAATTAAAATTGTCGAAGCTTATTGAACTAGTCACCCCAATAAACTTTACAATGTATCCATCTTATTTATTCCTCCAAGATTACGTCACAGCCTAAGGGTCGTAGGATATGTTATCCATTATTAATTCTTTCCGACATACTTAACGAGTTCTCACTAGATTCGTTAATTACGTAAGCTAGATGTATTAATGCCACATATCCGTGACGCGTAACTAAAAACACCATGTTTAGCATCCAGGGAAAATCCTAGTTTTGCGTGCACTCGAAATTTATAATAACTCTCGTTAAATAATGTTTATAAAGGAAACCACTACATTTTATTTGAAAATATTACCTTTCTAAATAATAAAGTTTTCATTAAATATTAATTCACTTTCATCCGTAAATTAATATTTAACGTCGACATTTTATTATCTACACATTTCTTATAAATATATATACATTTTCATATATATATACTTATAAATTTTTATTGTCAAATTTATTTATTTACGAGTTATTATTCATTTCGAGCTCACGAGTCCGAGTCATCACTCTCGGACTATTAATATCGTCTAAATCCAGATATGTCTCAAAATCTCATGTTACGGCTTTGTCGGAGTCAACCGTGACTAGAAAGTCAAGATAACTCCGACTTTGCACAAAGTTCACAAGCTATATCCACTTCGATATAAACCAATCCGGCCGAAACTAATCCTACGGCTCCATAATCTTTTAACCAAATCCGAACCTAGCTTTACCCTTAATCCAACATCAACTAACAACAACATCAACAACAATCTTAACTCTCTACTACTATCAAAACCTGCTAATCCAATCTCTTCTATTCAGCCATTAATCAATCTCATCAAAACCATAATAACACCAACTAAAATACTCCTTGCCGAGACCTCAAACTCTTTCCCCGTTACAACATTATGACAACAATAACTAACCAAAGACTTATCCATTCTTGCCGAGACCCTAATGGTCTCGGCGTGGTCCTTTCCTTTGCCAACAGCCAACACCAAACGAACCCTCATGGTCTCACCATTTCCACATCGACAACAAAAACAATAACACCTAGAATCAAAATCAATACCACGTCCAAACTCCAAATTCTAACCCACGGCTCAAAACAGTACCAAGATATATCAAGATCCGAAAAACAACACCCATAACAAGAACATCACCAATACCGTGAGCTTATGCTCACGGTTATATGACTCGACACACAACACAACGGAAATGGACACCAAACTAGATTATCACCATTTATATTTAGCAAAAACATTATACCCGCTTGAGTTTTACCCAAAACATTAAAATAATCACGAGTTGACTCGGTGGTGAGTCAACTCACGCGTAAAAAACGCGTTTTCTTACCGTTTCTTCTATGGATCTATGAATGGAAGTAATAAAAGTGGTGGTGTGAGGTGGTGTAGGCAACGGTGGTTCAGCAAAAGTGGGGTGGAGGTGTCTTCAGGGCGCGTGTAGTGTATTAAACGAGAGAGGGACTCACAAGGAGTCGAATGGTGGTGGCGGTGTTATTTTGTGGCCGACGGTGATGGTGGTAGCAGGGTGGCCAGCGGCGGTTAGTGAGAGAGAAGAGAGATGAGGGAAAGAGATGGATATGATATATGAAAATGGAGGGTTAGGGTTATATATCCAGAAATTGCGAAAAGGTCCCTATGTTTTACATAATTTCAAAAAGGAGGGTTAGTGCAAGGACTCGCGGTGCAATTTTTGATAAACTCTCCCGATATTACTTACTTTTATTCCCGAAAAATATTAAACGTTGCCAACATAAATTTTTAATCGCCACCATTCACTTTAAATACGTTTTTCCATTAAATTTGATAATAAGTACGTTTATAAAAATGAAACGTAACCGTATCTCATTAAACCCTGACTCTCACTTTCCGAGCCCATATTTGTTATCAAAAATCCCCAACACGCGTTTAAAGATACGTCATCATCTTTAAATAGATTTTCCACCAAACATAATTATAAATACGTCTCTAGTTATTTTTATTTCACAAAATATATGCATACATAACGTATTATTAGGTTTCCTATTGCCAGAGTCGAAGTAGTGCATACGCTAACGTCAACAGAACACGATAATTCACAAAATCAACTCTCAATTCCCAAAATTTCTGGAAAATCGTTTCAATAAAATTAACGATCCGTTTTAATTAAAATATCGTATTTCAAATTAGGTTCTCAAATTTACCAGTTGTCACAACATACGGCTAACGTGTTTGTTGAGGAAGATGATAACTAGGGTAATATTCACACTTTGCACACTAATTTTTATGAACTTTTCACTTTTGATCCTAGTCTTTTTATTTTTTCTTTAGATAAGTACAAATGGATTCATAGAAGTTATACTTCAGCGTAAGTTTAGAGAAGTTATTAGTTATGCTTTTCACTTTCTCTTTAGATTATATAATGTGTTTTATTATTAATGAATTTAATTTTGTTGTTAAAAAGGTTGTGAAAGAAACAAAAAACAAAAAAAAGATGTCGGTTGCCTGTAGGTCGAAGGAGTGAAAACTGAGGTGGCAGAAAAATTGAAGGTCGCTGAGTCACTGTTGTGGGTAGTAGTAGACTCATGTACGATTTTTGTAAGGCCAATGCTAACGACAATCATAAATATTGTGTTCATACCCTGTCACATCAGTGCCACATCAGCTTTCTTTCTCCAAAACTATACCCAACCACAATTTGCTAATAAGCGACCATAATCACAACTAAAAACATACCTCACAAAAACTAATAAAGAAAATATATATATACACATAAAAGAGAATGAAACTTTAGGTTGAAAAAATACACACAAAAACTTTAGGTTGCTAGGCCAACCAAACTTTGAAAAGATTAGAGGTGATCAATCACCAATTTGATTAAGCTACTGAGAATAACTCGGTCATCTACTCGATTGGTTGTATGGCAAGGCTTTGTACGGTTAGAATCTGTCAATCGACTCAAACAAATATGTTAATGGAATAAAACGTTAAAAACATGATTTAAAAAAAAAAGTAATTTTCTGATGACATGAAAAGAAAAAAATGAAATAAAAATAAAATAAAAAATGAAAAATCTAACACAAAGTAGTTTGAAAGTTGAAACTCACATGGGAACCAAACCAGTCATATAAGTCATAACCAAACAGTACTTCCACTATCATCATCTTTAACTTGAAGTCTTGAATCACACAATTTGTCATCCTATTTTAAGGTTCTTACTTCTTACTCTATATATCTCTTACTTCTACTTTTATTTCCATCATATTTTTAACTTCAATTTTTATCCTATATATGTTCTTCCATCAACATACACTATATATACACTAAAATGTTTAATATGTTCATTGTTCATCTTATCTAAGATCTCTCGTGTAATGTGTTCATAGTTCATATATCTAATATTAAACTGTTGAGGTTTTTAGTGTTTAGATTACCCGGGAAGGGCGAGTCTTTGACTCAGATGTACGCGGGTTAATCAGGGTATTTGTGACTGTTTCCGACCCTCGATTTGTACCTAGGGGTGTTTGTCTAAAGGGGTGTTCGTTTGAGGTTATTTCTGGGCTTACGAGTTAATGTGATATCGGCTTATATTTCACAAGCCCGGATTCTTTTTTCCAGCTTATTTTGAGATTTGTGAGGTTATAAAAGTTTACTATATCATAATAAGCTTATATAAGCCCATAAGTCCCAAATAAGCCGAAATCAAATAAGCTCATAAGCCCACAAATAAGCTTAAACAAACACCCCATAAGCTTATATTCATGGCTTAAGCTTATGTTCAGATAAGTAGGTTATTGCTAATGATAAATAAGCTCATAAGCCAATGTTGAGTGTTTGGATTAGCTTATGACAAAAAGGTGGAAAAAAGTTTTAAAAGTTATATAAGCCCGTAAGCCACACAAAAAAAAGGCTTTTGAAAGCCCCCTTATATAAGCCCGTAAGCCCAAGCTTATAAGCTTCTCCTGACACTTTAATGAGCTTATTTTTGCTATGTAAGCTAATAAGCTCAATGAGCTTATTTTTGAACTTACCGCTTGGGCGGACATCAGGGTGCTCGACCACTAGGCCACATTGGTGGTCTAATATTGTTTATTACAGTACTATATTATTGCCCTTTGTTATAAATTTGTGTTTCTGTTATAAAATTAATTTAGGAAAGTTGTGTTTTCGATTTTTTTAAGGTTTATATTGGGGCAAATTTGGAGATGAATCAGAAAGGATTGATATATAGCTTTGTAGCAAAAGGAAGTGTTGTTTTGGCCGAGCATACGGCGTATTCTGGTAACGTTAGTACGATTGCGGTTCAGTGCTTGCAGAAGTTGCCGAATAGTAGTAGTAAATATACGTATTCGTGTGATGGATATACATTCAACTTCTTGCTTGATATTGGATTTGGTATGTGAATTTTTCGTTATTTTTGCTCATTAATTGTGTACAAGTAGGATGATTAATTGGTTAATTTGATAATTTATTAGGAGGTCGCCTAACTAATCGACTTTTATCATTGATGCTACCCAAGTACCTATATCGAGTTTCGTTTAAAGAAACATGCTAACGGACATAAATTTTCTTCAGTTTTGTGACATTTCGATATAATTTTTAGTTTTTTTCCCTTTACGGAATAGAATATGTAACCAAAGGGGTACTTTCGTTTCTACAAAAATAAGTTTATCTTCGTCATCCGTCATGTTTATTGTCTGGTTTGGGGTGTTTGGGACTGTGTTTACAAAACGGCGTTTTCAAAAAGCAGGTCTCTCTTGCAAAATACAGATAATCATTTTCTTTAAAATGGTTTGCCAAACACTATTTTCTGATTATTTGCATATTGTATATACAATAATCAGATCATCTCCCCTAAAAACGCTGTCCCAAACACCCTCTTAGCTATATGAAATCAGATACATGTTTGGGTGGCCTATTCAATTTATTGAGTAGTTGGATGAACTTAATGAAAAAAGTTAAATAGTTGAGTTGACCTGCTTATACGTTATACCTTAATTAGTAATAAAAAATATTCTGTAATCCGTTCATTGCAGTTTTTCTTGTTGTTGCGGATGAATCAATAGGGAGGAGTGTGCCATTTGTGTTTCTGGAGAGAGTGAAGGACGACTTTAAACAGCGATACGGTGGAAGTATTGGAAGTGATCATCCACTTGGAGATGATAGCGATGATGATTTGTTTGAAGATCGGTTTAGCATTGCATATAATCTAGACCGGGAGTTCGGGTGTGTTGAATTTATTTAAGTCAAGTTTTGTTAAGTATATTTTGCTTATATTTTTTATTTATGTTCTTTCATGTTCTGCGGTTAATAGGCCGATATTGAAGGAGCACATGGATTACTGTTTAAACCATCCAGATGAAATGAGTAAGCTGTCGAAGTTAAAAGCTCAGATAACAGAGGTCAAAGGCATTATGATGGATAACATTGAGAAGGTAATTATTATTATTTATTTTTTCGTTTAGTTTATTTGCTTTATATTAATGCATGTACAGTTTATGCCGGCGTTAATGTCATAGCATTCAGGAATGTGTAGTTTGGATTATTGTTATAACTTTAAGAGAGAGCTGCCAGCTAATATAACTGGTTTCAGGGCACGCGTTTATCTTTCATAACTCATAACCGGATAGTTAATCATTGCATACCATAAAGAGATACTCCGTAGTCCGTACATGTAGGAAGTGGCACGCGGTTAAACTGACATTTTTAATACGGTTTAAACTGACATTTTTTATATGGTTTGACAACAATGTGTGGCGCGTAGGTTTACTACATGAAGACAAATTTCAATAACCTTAGACTTTTTTAGCTTTTAATAAGGTTGAATGGAGTCTTAGATTGCCAAATTAACCGCACGAGTAACCGTTATGTACTTTTCATAGGTGCATTTGACTCATTTTCATGTCTTAGAAGCCAGAACATCAGTAATTGACTTTTTCTTATATATTTGTGTAACAGTTTCGTTTAATCTTTATTTCTAGATACCTGAGATCCATTCTTTAGTTCATTTTTCGTTCTTCATATTGCAAGCCCCATTTTCGTAATATGAGGATACATGGAAACGACTCCACGTGGGGCGAGAATAGATTAAATACACTACCTGATTTGCAGTTACTTAATCAACGTGTCACGTGTATTAATACACTAGAATAACCAACATGCTTGTTTATATTAATATATATAATTTGATGCACGACTCACGTGCACAAACACATCTGTCACACACTTGTTTTAGGTAAATGTATATAACATCATTAGTTCCTCAAAAGAGTAGTTATCCGCAAAGCTCATACCATTACACTAACAAAGATGGAAACAAATGCCATAAAAAACATGCCTAAGGGTTTAAATTGGGCTCATTAATGGGTTGACTTAATTCTTGTGCCACACGTGGTGTTTATCACGTGTATCTAGGCAATAGTTTTTGCGATAGAAGAATGAGGAGGCAAAGTTGAAGATGAAATATATGAATGAGGACACATTTTCTCTACAGTTAAAGCAAATACTTTAGTGTCCTGAGTTGTGTTCCTGAAAGAACAGCTGTAGGGAGGTTCACATGGTCGAGGATCAAAAAAGTAGCGGAAATACTCAACTTGAATGATTTATATTCATTTGGAAAATAATCCATATAGTAGATTAGTAGTAGTGTTATCGTGATGTTAGAAACTATAGTAATCATAGAAAGTTTTCTTAAAGTTTGGTGCTTATGGAAGTAGGATGCTGCAACTAATGGTAGCAGTAATATTCTATGTATGTTGTTGAGCGTTTATTTCTAATGGTAGCGTTTATTTCTAACGATGTAATCATGGCTTTATCAATTCAAATTCCCATGTAGTCTTGCAAATGTGTTTCATGATGAATTCTTGTGTCACATATGTAATATAGTGTAGAACCAATATATGTACTTATGTGAGACTAAGTTAGACGATTACCCTTCGGCCTTCATGGAAATGAATGTATCCGCTTCACAAATGACAAAACTGCCCTTTTTATATAAATGACTACCACTATATAGAATGAATCTTCATACGCTCGCGTAAATAATGGATGCAGATGCTCATATACTATTACATTAGTTTGTTTATTTAATGCTGTATATGAAGCATCTTTGTGGGATTTGTTTTGGATCTGGATCACGTGATCAAGTGACGCCCTATTGAGTATATGCATGAGCTTAATTCAAGTTTCATGCATTTGCATCTTTATATATGCTGAAGTCTTGAAGACGTTGATCTTAATACCAAACTATGAAACATTATGGATGCTGTCAAACATAAATTTTATTTCTTTTGTGATAAAGGTTTTGGATCGTGGCGAGAAGATTGAGTTACTAGTGGACAAGACAGAAAACCTTCAGTTTCAGGTACTACATACATTATGTCATTTCCCTTAAAAGATTCAAATAATATGTCCTCAAGTAGAAAACTTGAGTCACAATTTCGACCCATTTACTCTTGAATGGGTCACTTCAGGTTAGGTTCTAACCGGTCGACTATTAAATTTAGCTAAATATTGAAATGGGTCAAATTTGTCAACGCAGGCCAACAGCTTTCAAATACAAGGAAGGCAGCTAAGAAGGAAAATGTGGCTGCAAAATCTGCAAACAAAGCTTATAATCGGAGGATCCATACTTACTTTCCTCATCACTTTGTGGCTAATGGCTTGTGGTGGTTTTAAGTGTTGAAAGTTAGTACTTGCTTATATTTTGGTGGTCTTCTAGCTTTTGTTGTAAAAATTACATGTGATGCGTCTAGTACTTGTAACTATCAATAAACAGATGACATTCGAGCTGTTTGTTATTTAGTATCAGTAAATCTTGTTTATACAATCGTGAACCCTCGTACATAGTTGCTTTAATGGCCAAAAACTACGCATAATTTTCTCCTTGTTGGTTGTAAGACTTATAACCTCCGGTTGTCAAAATATTTAAGAACGTCATATTGTTCCACGTGCAGCGTTGACAATGTAACATCTATGCACGAGGCTTCACGATTATAAGTGACCGCCGGTTGTCAAAATCTTTAAGAACGCCATTTATTCTTTGTTAGCTAATTAAAAATCTAGCCATGATAATTCTTATTCTATATACTAAATCACATCTTAAATCAAAGGCTTGTAGCTAAGCGAGATTAGGCATGTGAGTAACCTCATATAAAATATCGTGGTTTTGAGTACCAACTTAGACATACGTGAGTCATACCATAGTTGGCCCAACGGTGAGTGGCCAGAGACATGTGAGATAGAGAAGGCCTACTAGCCCAACGGTGTGTGAGTGGCTAATCAATCTTCAGGTTGTAAGCTGAGTGCAAGGCTTGTCAGAGACGTGAGTTATAATTTGTGTGAGATAGGTAATGCAGGTTGTAAAAAATTTCCGCTAAAAAAAACCGACATACCAGAGTCATAGTCTTTAAGCATTTTGTGACATAACAAAAACTTGATATTCTATGTAATTAATGACTATGCAAGCTAGAATAAGAAAGTTGTTTATGAGGATACGAATAATAATTATTAGTGTAACAAGGATAATTAATGTAATTCGATTAATTAAGAGTAAAAGTAAATAATCTTTAGAATACATTTATTAGGATTTGCTTTTAGCATCTATAGTCAAAGATTTAATGATAAATTTAAATAAATATCATGTTATTGGGTTCGTTTTAATTAACATTTATAAACAAAAAAGATGATAACCAACGCCTTATGTCATATATGTCCTGTTTGCGGTATTCCAGTCGATGAAATAACACGAAACTAGTGATACAAGACAAATGCTCGAAGTATTTGTCTTGAAACACCTGTCTTCGACTGCTAAATCGCGGCAACTTGTGTGTTAGCGTTTTTCAAAAAAAAAAAAAAAAAAAAAAAGAATGTCATTAGCGTCGTTTTAACTTCCTTAATCAATTTCTCTTGCAAAAAGATCAACATTGTGTAAAAATTTCACGACTACGTTTTTGCATTCGTGCTGCATCCTCGTAATTACATAGCAGGCGATCGTGTTCAATTTGAGTATGCCATCTACTTTTCGCAATTTCAGTGAAAAACAAATCAAGTAACTCAAACAATAAAGACAACACATTAAAACCAAAGGCAACGACAATTTTTTTCTTCATAATCAAGATTCAATACAACATAATAGAAGCTGACAACATTAAACAAACTAAAGGACACATGACATAAACTTATTACTCCTTAGACTTGAACTTGAACTTGCAACTTATTAATTCGGACTTACGACTCTGGTCTATATAGCCGCAATTTTACTCTTGACAAAGCTAATCAAAGATTGAGCACACTCCTTAATCTTTCTGAAACACATAATAATCATAGGTAGCAACTTTTTGATACCCCCTCCCGAAGTGCTAGTTTTTGGTATATATAAGTTATCATAGACCTCGTTGTTTAGGCGCATGTTGGTATAGAGTGCTAAAAGCTCAGGCTTTTCACCAGAAATCGAAAAGTTTCTGAATGAAGGGGGTGATGAAACCTGAACATTCTCTCTCGCAATCACATCTTTGAAACTAATGTACTTGTGTTTCTGCATGATTATTACTAAGAAAACAAGTTTGAAGATTAAAATGGGTTTTAGAATAAGAAAAAGATTAGAATAATGCTTGCATTTATAGATAAATTTATGCTTATGTTTGCATAAAAAGTGTTTGCTGAGATGGCAAAAACATATGTTAAAACATGTGACATAAGTTTCATGAATCATGATTACAAACATTTAGACCATAGCGTATTACGAGTATATGTAACAAACATATAATTACGAAAAGATTCGCTTGCTAAATAATGTGAAGTCTGCTCATGAATGTCATGCTTACACACTAATTTTGTGAGAGTTAGTAAAGCCAAACTGAGCGTTACATAAAAATTAGTCATGATTTTTATTATTATTCCCAGTTTGTTTTTTGTTTTTTTTGTTTTTTGTTTTTTGTTTTTTTGTTTTTTCGTTTTTTTTTTTTTTTTTTTTTTTTTTTTTTTTTTTTTTTTTTTTTTTTTTTTTTTTTTTTTTTTTTTTTTTTTTTTTTTTTTTTTTTTTTCTTTCTTTTTTTCGGTTTTTATTTATTTATTTATTTTCCTAATGTTTGCTTGTCGAGAATTTTTTAGAAATAGCAAAATGAAACATGTATGCAAGAAGGTATTTGTTAGAAAATACGTAGCGTTTGGTATTGAAATGATTATTACGATGGAATGAAAAAATCTTATTTGTTTATAATTATAGAATTTAATGGTTCATTACAAGGAATGAGCTATTATATCATATTCATTCTTTATTTTTTTTTTTTTTTTTTTTTTTTTTTTTNACCAAATTCATTCCTTAGGGTCCCCTCCTTTTTTTTCCATTACATCTTGTAATGGAATCAAAATTACATAAAAGTCCATCATTAACTAACCACATTAAATAAACTTCCTATCATTAATGAACATTTTAGTCATTTTCTTATTGATTACATTCCATCATAGCATACCAACCAAACATGATTAATAATGGTAAATAATCATTACATTACATCACTTATTTCATTACGTTGCTTATTCCATTCATTTGACATTTTATTTCGTCCTACCAAACGAACCCATAGTATCAACTTAAACTTTGGTTACAAATTTAGAAGTTAACAGAAAATAAAAGCAACTCTTTGAATGTTTATCATTAAGTTAAATTAAATTCTTTATAATTACATGAGCCTTAAAGGAAAAAGAATTAGATGTAATAAATATTTGATAAACTATAACATGATATTTAAACCATTTTTTTTTTAAATTTTGTTTTTTTGTTGATATAAATACACAACATAAAGTTTTACAGCTGTAGTTTTTTGTTTGGTAAAATATTTAATTGGACATTAGCGATATGTGTGAATAGTAGCATGATAAGCATGAGAGTCAAATAGGCCAAAAAATGTGAACATTAACACATTAATCAAGTACAAGGAAACAAAACTAAAAAATGTGAACGTTAAGACATTAATCAAGTACAAGGAAACACAACTAAAAGCATGTAGTTCATGCAGTTAATTCAGATGACACCAAATTAATCTCATAAATTTTTGCCTAAATGAAGGCGATGAACTTTTGCCCGAGTACTTTATTCACATTTTACTGTTTCACAACGCGTATAGAAATCATAGACTGGTAACAACTTTGTATCAAGTAAAGTGTCCTTTTCCGCGTATCTATTGGTACTCGAATTGGTGCAAGTCTTGCATAAGGACCAGATTGGCCGAATTGCTAAAAGTGGATATCCGCTATTGTGAATCACCAGTTTGTATATAGGAAAAATTTCATATATATCCAAAGGAAACTTCATAATTCCATATATACCAGAATGACAAGTTAACAATGCATAAGTACAATGCTTTTAAAGCATGTGTTAGAGAAATATGAAATTATGATATTTGCTTTGGGTATATATGTGGAATTGCCCCGTTTGTATTAAATCAACAAAAGATATTTCTATGTATGAAAACTATGAATCAACGCGACTATATACATTTCTCATGTTTATTTCATAATTTTTTACATTAAAGATTTCTCACTTGATCCTCATTTTATATATAGTACATATGTAATTGCCTTAAAATGATTAGTTTGATCCCACATAGGTCACATATAGAATTTTTTTTCAGGTTATATAGGGAGGTGCATCCGGGTGATTTGAGTTATGATAAATATTATGTTGTTCTTTCAGGGATCTTTGCAATTTGTTTGTTCAAATTGTTTTGTATTTGTGTCTTTCAAATTTTTGGTTTACATTATTAACTTTTTTAGTTTTGTATTTGTGTCTTTCAAATTTTGGTTTGCATTATTAACCTTTTTAGTTTTGTATTTGTGTCTTTCAAATTTTGGTTTGCATTATTAACCTTTTTAGTTTTGTATTTGTGTCTTTCAAATTTTGGTTTTGAGTTTCGTAGTTGTGATAAATACCCCATATTATTTTTTGTTTGATGTGTGTGGAAGTGTTGTCAGCTATAGCTAATGTGTATGTTACCTAACAGAAAATACAATGTGCCAAATATACACGAGCTATATATAAACCTATGCTTGTCTATATCCTACCTCCCTCATACATCGCTCCGGCTGGTGTGATGTTGTTGGTGTCACATGTGTATAAACATATACTCGAGTAGTTTTCGTTATAAACATGACAATAAAATTATGAGCTTTAATTTAAGAAAATATCAACTGAGATTATTACTACAAAACTAGAATTGGAAAATGTTATAAGCAGACCTTGGAACTCGTCAGTCGTCACTAAACCAATGGAACCAACGGAACGTACATCACTTGACTAGAAAAGATAACAATTGGAAGCGATGTAAGGGAGGGCTTTTCTGATAGATCAGCGATGCTCATATATACTATACATAGAACCGTGTGGCAACTGAATATGACCCGAGATTGTAACAGTTTACAAGAAGAAATACAAATTGACATACAATCCTACTTGAAAACACTTGGATTAGAAAAACAAATTTTTAAAAACATAAATCACAATCAATACTAAGAAAAACCATATCAAAAACTTGAAAACTTATTGGCACATGATTCCAACAAAGAAAACATACTCCAACCTGCTCCCAGTTAACTAGCTAGCCAGCTTTCGGGGGCTGTACTGGTTAGCATCTTGGAGTCCTAACACAAACACACTTATCCTATTCGACTCTAGGGAACATCAGTCACTGACTCACTGTATAGAGCAATATACTCCTCTCAAAAGGGAAAAAATTGCATGTTTTTATTTTTATTTTTATTTTTATTGTTATTTGTTATTTTTTTAATTTATTTTTTATTTTTTATTTTTAAAGACGCGACATATATATAAACACTTAAAAGAACCAAATACAACGTCGTACAAAACATGATGGGATATTTAAACTATAAAAACATTTATATTAAATCACAATACACGAGTACACAACAGAAGACACATAAATCAAGTATAATAACTAGTAATCAACATAGATCAAGAGTGTGTACCTTTTAACAAGCTATCGAATACAATCTTGAATATACGCGTATGTATAAATCTTTCACACGCAACCACTAAAGAATCAAGTAGATTCTCTCCACGTGAATCGCACACAATACGTTCTTAAGCAAACGGTAAACGTATGCTAGTACTAGTAAGTGACAAAGCTATTAAACTTGAACAACGAACTTTGGAACGCTTCTTGTTGTGGTTTCTTTGTGTTTGACATATCACAGAAACTATGGACCAAAACCAAAGCAAAAACCCTTGACAGATTTTCTTGTTGATCGACCCAACTTAAGAACTCGCAAAACCTTTTGTGTTTAGTTATAATCGATTGTGTATAAGCAGGGAAAATAGTAATCGGTTTTAGGTTATGAGCAAGTGTACCTGTTTCGACCAAGAGCTAGGATATCTTTATATATACGTAACTTGCTTGATCTCCAAGCTGTACACTCCTAATATGATTAAAACATGCAAACCGAGTAGAATGATATATCAATCGGTTTCATGCAGTCAAAAATGGAGTAGGATTGATATACCATTCGTTTGCCATGCAAAGGTGGTAAACCAAGTCCTTCGACTTCCATATTTTGCTTATTGGTCCTTTACGTATCATCTAATGAATGTTTTGTTTAAGTAACATTTTGTTTAACGATTATTAATAGCTTTTCACTAGTTACCGTTCTATGTATAAACGTGTGTGTGCGCCCATGGCCGGGCTCATGCGTATCTAGACATACGCGGCGGCGGTTTGAGCTTGTACAGATCCCAATAAAACACACGTCCACGATTCAAAGATTTTTTTGTTTCGATCTGTAATTTCAAACACAAATCAACAACCTACCACGATTTATCCACGCGCTGGAAAACAATCAAAAAGCTGACATCGGAAGTTGCGACATATACAATGCTATCATCATAACCAATATAAAACACATTGAGAACTTATAGCAAGTTGGTAGTATCCTATACCTGTCAATTTCACAACACTAACCTTTGCAGAATACTGGAAAAACGAATCCAAGCAAAGTTGTATCATAGACGAGTGCGCTATTAACAATTCAAATTAAAGCATGGTATTCTGGAACGGTCAAATCCAACTACAACTCCGGAAAATATATAATTCATGAGGTACTAGATACTAAACCATGTTTGCAAAAAACCCAATTTATGTGATTAATGTTGTAGACAATCATAAAGTCATC
This sequence comes from Artemisia annua, assembly GCA_014162995.1. NCBI lineage: Eukaryota > Viridiplantae > Streptophyta > Magnoliopsida > Asterales > Asteraceae > Artemisia > Artemisia annua. The sequence goes on along the minus strand of LBNU01034196.1, from coordinate 38,834 downwards.
TCATATAGCATACTCAATGCTTAAATAGTAATAATATGGTAAAAAAGATAATCATAATATAAACAACAACTTCCTACTCAGTCAACCTTTCTTTAATGGTGGAGAAACTTGCTTCTTTTATTTTCATGGGTAGATACCTGCATCCAGAAAGATCAGCATCCGTTAATCAAATTTCCTTCTTTAACATGTAAACAAAAGCGTAATATGTAAAACTGCAAGACTAGGCAAAACAAAAATAATGAAAAATAAACAGTCGATGAAACTATTTGGATTTACCAGCTACCCATATCAAATAATAATTGCATGTTTGCACAACGAAGGGTGTATTTAAATCACGAGTAATCCGTTTTCTGTCAAGAGTGTTTTGCGGCTTTAGTAAGGCTTTCTTGCCGTAAGTCGTTTTTTGTCAAGTGTTCCTAAGATTTATCAGGTTGCCTTGCACTTTACTAGTTATAGTGGTAACTGAAACCCCTGAGTATACTCACAGTTGTTATTATTACAGTGGGTGCATAATTTAACCAGTTTGTATTTCTTTATACTAATATGAGAAGCATAGAATCGGCAATTGTGCATATCTATGGTAGAGCATTAATTAACAGATTGGCCAGATCCAGAACAAAAGGAAGCAGTCGAACAACATTCAGAAGCAAGTAACGGGTCACAGAACAGCCTTTTCATACACCAGCTAAATGTTCCTAAATCGGAAGCCAAGCTCAAGAAAAGGAACCAGATACATTCTCAAACTATATTCAGTGATCTAACCAAGTTCAGCGTCCAATTTGCTTGAAGTAAACATAAAAAAACTATACTCAGAAGAACAAAAAAGATGGTTTTTCTAATGTATATGACTTGTCTCAAGTCTCTGCACATAAGACAGCCCATTATTATAATTGCAAACGACTTCAGGTTAAACGTTTGACCATATTTCCTGCAGGTTCTTTCAACTTACGTAGGTATTACTAGAAGTGCACAGAATCCAGGCAGTGTTCAAAATATCATTGAAAGAAAAAGACGTATTTGACACTCGGGATCAAGAATTATACTCTGGCGAGAACATTGTAGTACACCAAAACGAGTAGTATCACAGTTTTTACAAACCTCTCATGCAATTTGGCGAGTAGAAAGGTTCCAAAATTCAATTTTACAATATATCTATTCTTGAACCAATGTACAAAGGTCCTGATCTAAAACATAACCGGTACATTACATCAGCCTAAACAAATACAAAGAACAGATCCTGAAAGCGAAAATTTATTTATGGTAAGGGGACGCGGTTTTAAAACCACGACCTCCTAAACTTTACCACCAAGCTAACTGGATCAGATGAAGTTTCGAATATCCAAGGACTTCAAATCCACCATTTCCTCGTCCTTGAACTCTTCCCTGCAGATATTGCACATGACGATACGACATTAAAGTTACAGTATTTTTGTTTTAAAACTTTTCAACATTCTATTCTCGGTATGTTTTAGCTTTTTTGGCCTGATATGGGTCGACAGAATCCCCGATTTCATTTCTATATCGTATAGTATCTAAGACATCTGGTTGATCATCCGGCATCCTGGTCACATGTTGCAAATTTTACCACACAGAGGGAGTAATATTTTGTATTGTCAAAAGGAGTACAAGACCCGGATAAACCCGGCCAAAACCCGGATAGAACCGGCCATTCCGGCCAAGACCCGGATATATCCGGCCAAGACCCGGTCATTCCGGTCAAGACCCGGATATATCCGGTCAAGACCCGGTCATTCCGGCCAAGACCCGGATATATCCGGCCAAGACCCGGATACATCCGGCCAAGATCCGGTCATTCCGGCCAAGACCCGGATAAAACCGGTCAAGACCCGGTCATTCCGGTCAAGACCCGGATATTTCCGGCCAAGATCCGGCCATTCCGGCCAAGACCCGGATATTTCCGGCCAAGATCCGGTCATTCCGGCCAAGACCCGGATATATCCGGCGAAGACCCGGACATTCCGGCCAAGACCCGGACATATCCGACCAAGACCCGGACATTCCGGCCAAGACCCGGATATATCCGGCCAAGATCCGGACATTCCGGCCAAGACCCGGACATATCCGGCCAAGACCCGGATCTATCTGAAAAGTGTTCTCACAGGCCTTTATGGCCAAAAATGTTGGTAAAATTCGTTCAGACTTTCAATATGTCTAGTCAACTCGTTGAACAGTTGACGGATGAAAATGAAACCCCAGCCCCCAGGGAATGATCATGAGCGTATCGAGGTTGAACGGATTACGAAGCTTACTGATTGGAGCGAGTATATTGATCATGATGTTAGCTATATCAATGATATGATGATCAAGGTTTAGTAATTCGTTGTTGTTTGTTCGGTTACATGGAGCTTAAAAACGACAGATTATGATATTTGTGTGTGTGTTCATTCAGTTTTAATACGGTTACTGAAATCGATTTATGAATTTAGAACTAGTTTATGTTAGATATGCAAGTCGATAGCATAGTGTAACTATATCAGAAGGTTCTGACTTTAAAAGTATGAATGTTCAATCATAGGGAGTTAAGTAGAAGGCACATTATGTCGAATTTAATCCTAGTTTCTTTTCGTTAATATTGTGGAATTATGGATTCTGTAACAAACTAGTTTCTTTCCGTTAAATCGATAGCATCATGTTAACGATTATTAAAATAGTAGGTGGATTAGGACTTTTAATAGTATTCTAGTCGAATTTAGTTATTGTTCTAGTTTTATCTACTTGCAGATTGGATGCTGAGTAACTACAGTAAGTTATTGGTTGTTTTTTGTTCAGTTGTATGCTCCTTCAGTTTTATTAAGGTTATTGAAGTTGATACACGAATTTAGAACTAGCACCTGCTTGATATGTAAATCGATATTATCATGTTGCAATCTCAGAAAAAGAGTAGGTTGATCATGATTTCGAGAGTATTGTAACTGAAGACGATAATGTTCATAGCGAGCTGAACTGTAGAAGGCACCATAGCGAGTTGAAGTTCCAAGTAGAACTGTAGAAGGTACCATACTTTGAATTTAAACCTACTTTTCATTTTCTTCAAATGTAGATTGGATGTGGAATATTGGATTCTGTAACAAACTAGAATGAACAAGTTTTCGACTTGTAGATGCTGTGGCTATGTTTAGAGTTACTATCAAATTGTTATCCTAGAATGTGGAGGTTTATTTTTTTTATCATTTCAGATATTGATGATTAGCCCTCTTCGACACATCATAGTAACTTACTATCTAACTGGTCATGAACTGAATGTAGAGAGGATTTGTGGTAGCCGAATGTTGTGACAGAGTTGCCAAAACCGTTGTTTGGAAAGAGAAATGTCAAGAAGAAAGTTGATAATTCAGGTTACAAGATTTCATTTTCATTTAGTACCTCATTCTAGTTAATGTTAATTAAGTATTGCCTGCCAGTGCGCAGCTGCACAGGTTCGTTATTAGCTTTACTTCCTCGAATAATAAGTGTTTGGGTACCGCTTACAGACTTGAAAGTGATAATGGATTTTGACATTCGACATGCACACAATGATTCCATTCATTATTCATGTCTTTTGTCTGAACTCATATCAGTTTTGAGTTGGTGTCCTATACCGGTCAATTTCACAACACTAACCTTTGCAGAATGCTGGAAAAACGAATCCAAGAAAAGTTGTATCATAGACAAGTGAGCCATTAACAGTTCAAAAGCATGGTATCGTAAAACCTATCCGGAACGGTCAAATCCAACTATAACTCGAAAAATATATAATGCATGAGGTACTAGATACTAAACCATGTTTGCAAAAATATAACCATTACCCAATTTATGTGATTAATGTTGTAGACAATCATAAAGTCATCTCATATATAGCATACTTGATGCTTAAATAGTAATAATATGGTAAAAAAGATAAAAGACAGATGTCAACAAAACATCTCTTCACATATAAACGTTCATAATATAAACGATAACTTCCTACTCAGTCAACCTTTCTTTAATGGTGGAGAAACTTGCTTCTTTTATTTTCCTGGGTAGATACCTGCATCCAAAAAGATCAGCAGTCATTAATCAAAGTTCCTTCTTTAACATGTAAAGAAAAGCGTAATATGTAAAACAAAAGCGTAATGCGTAATATGTAAAACTGAAAGATCAGCAGTCAACGAAACAATTTGGATTTACCAGCTACCCTATAAAATGCTATCATGTAATGTCACACGAAACCAGTCACTAAAGTAGATAGTGCCACTATTGCAGACTCAAACAAGTGTTTTCCAGTGTGACAGCTTATAGAACTTACACATCTAGGCATCATCAAACAGACCATTATATGGAGCGGCCTAAAACCAATATCGTTTACTAATATGAAGAGCATAGAATCGGCAATTGTGCATATCAATAGTAGATCAAATTTCATCAATGAATATTTCACTGCTTAGTCGTGCCTTTAGGCGTCTTTCTAGATGGATTATATATATACCTTCTATAGAGCATTGATGAACAGATTAACCAGATCCAGAAGCAACTAACGGGTCACAGAACAGCCTTTTCATACACCGGGCTAAATGTTCCTAAATCGGAACCCAAACTCAAGAAACGGAACCAGATACATTCTCAAACTATATTCAGTGATCTAACCAAGTTCAGCGTCCAATTTGCTCAACGTAAACATAAAAAGTCTTTTGTCGTTTTAGTCAAGAGTGCCTTAAATTCATTAGGTTGCTTTGCATTTTACTTGTTATGGTGCTACACAAGACACCGACCGCTGAGTATGACAGCAATTTTTGTTATTATTGCAGTTGCATAATTTAACCACGTCCCCAAATACTATGAATAACATCAATTCTGTAGTTGTGCATATCTAAGGAAGCTCTTCGAGCTCTTTCTAGATGGGTCGTATACCTATTTCAGGGCATTAATACATTTATTAACCAAATCCTAGAACCAGTTACTTTTAAAACACCAGCTAAGTATTGCAGCGAACTCAAATCTAAGAAACAGTTACGTTTTCAACCCAAATTCAATGATCTAACCATTCTGGCATCCAAATCGTCGAAATCATCTATGAAAATGATTAGTAATCACAACACACTTGTATTATGTAACCAATAACAGCAATATACAACGCCTTTTAGCTCGTGTTGCTAACACCAGTAAGAAAATCCAAGTACATATTATCAATAACCTTTGTAGCATGATAACATAAGCACACGTATAAAGTATCTTGCTACGCAATTTAGCCCATAATCCACTAGATGATGTATTTCAACAGAGCCACACAAACCACTAAACAAATTCAGCATGATACAATAAATGAGCATATAAACACCCATCTCAACTTCGATACACAACATACCAAAACAACTTATATTTTTTCAACGACTATGACAAAAATTCTAAGTATTATAAGCAAATTGCAATTAGGTTCATCAATTAAATAAAATAATATACTTTTGTTAATTTACTTACTTTATCGATTACATTAAAGAAATATTACCAAAAGAGAAGACCAATTCATACTAAACTACACCAAAAGATACAATACCGACATCTATCATATTGCCCCTAAATTCCGCAACATATACACTTTTATGTAGTGTAAATTCAATTAGTGAAACTTCACGAAATTCGGTGAAAACTCAGGAGACTTGGTCAAAATCTTTGACGCATCTGTAGCGAGATTTAGGACAACTTGGTAAATGTTCCTGATTTTATATCTTTTTTACTTTGTGTGTAATTTAGTTATACATAGTTTAATTATTTTCTCCTAAAACAACATACTTCCGAAGTTATCAGAATAGCTAAATAATTACCAAACGTAAAATAGGTAAAACGAACTTTTGATGCATAAACGACAAGCTTGATGACAGAGACATACCTTTGATGATAGAAAGACTGGCGTTTGATTTTCTATTTTGTACATCTAATTATCTAAGGAACATACTTTACATAGAAAAGCTCGCCCTACATTTGTCGTTTATGCATCAAAAGATTACTACCACTTGTCGCAAATTAGTTCTATCTTACCTATTTTTTACATCTAAAGATCATACTTCTAATAAAAAAGCTCGCCCATATGATTACATTTGTCGTTTATGCATCAAAACATTACCACCACTTGTCGCAATTTGGTTCTACATTACCAATTCTACATTAACAACTATATCTACCTAAACTTAACAAACATACCATCAAATCACAAAATCAATAAAAAAAACACGAAAACGCGATATAATCGACAACAAACCTTCACATCCTTTGAGGAGGAGCACCACCAAGCAAAGCAGACTCAAGATCATTAAACTGAGCTTCCCGATCCATCTCGATAATCAACGGCACCACCAAAATCAAGAAAGTAGTCCCTGTGATCCACATCGCCTTTCCGGTACTTTTCGCAAGCTTCCAGGCAACATCTTTAGTGTCTGAAGCTGCTTGTTTGCCTTTGTAGATGATTGGTGACCCTGAGATTGATGATGTCACTCTTGTTAGGATTCCTTTCTTTTTGGCCGCCATTGTTGATGTTGTTAGGGTTTTAGGGGGTTTTGAGGGTTTTAAGGTTGACTTTAAGTAAGGATGTTTGAAGATCTTTGCTTTTTTTAGTTTGTGTTTTTTTTAAGGATTTTGTTTACATGTTTGGTCCTTCAAGTATTGTTTTTAGCTTTTTATGTGTTTGGTTAGTTTGTTTGTTAGTCTTGACTTTGTATACATATTTGTTTATTTATTTTATTTTATTTTTTATCGTAAGCTCGAGCTTCATAGATTAGTCGCTTAAAATGTCAGGATCTATCATTACTATGGTAAGAAAATCTTTACGGCTTGCCGGGCACGAATTCAAGTCTAGTTGTAGCTAGGGCTGAGAATCGGTCTAAGACCGGACCGGACAATTAGACCAAAACCACGGACCGAGGACCAGACCGAATGTGATCGGTCGGGTTCGCGTTGGTCCAGTCCAGTTCTTCGGTCGGTCTGGTTTAAGAAGGCATTATTGGTCGGTTTGTACGTAAGACTGGACCGGACAGAGACCAAAATAAGGAAAAAGTTGGGACCGAGACCGGACCGTTTGTTCTTCGGTTCGGTCGGTTTTCTCGGTCCGATCGATTTTTGGGTCTGAGATACTCAGCCCTAGTGGTATGGTGGTAGCGTTAGAGCATTCACAATAGTAAAACTTTTCATAGATTTAGTATTGTTTTTTTTAGCATATTAATATAAAAATATATCGGTTAGTTTGATTGTGTTTAGTAGTCGTAGTTTAAGTCCTTATTAAAAGTATTTATGTGAAACATAGAAATACTAAAGAAAGAACATAAAGAAAGAATATGATTAAGTTTTGAACTTAAGGATGGTTTTCGTAAAGTAAGATAAATTACATGGATTATTTATGTGACTACATGGATATATTATTTATGTGACTTTTCATTTAGGGATGATTTTTGTTAAGTAGGGTAATCGTTAAGTACTATTTATATAATTTTATGTTACACAGACATTCCTTAGATATTGACTTTACAAAATCATTCCTTAGGGTCCCTTCTTTTTTTTTTTCCATTATATCTTGTAATGGAATCAAAATTACATAAAAGTTCATCATTAACTAACCACATTAAATAAACTTCCTATCATTAATGAACATTTTAGTCATTTTCTTATTGATTACATTCCATCATAGCATACCAACCAAACATGATTAATAATGGTAAATAATCATTACATTACATCACTTATTCCATTACGTTGCTTATTCCATTCATTTGACATTTTATTTCGTCCTACCAAACGAACCCATAGTATCAACTTAAACTTTGGTTACAAATTTAGAAGTTAACAGAAAATAAAAGCAACTCTTTGAATGTTTATCATTAAGTTAAATTAAATTCTTTATAATTACATGAGCCTTAAAGGAAAAAGAATTAGATGTAATAAATATTTGTTTTTTTGTTGATATAAATACACAACATAAAGTTTTACAGCTGTAGTTTTTTGTTTGGTAAAATATTTAATTGGACATTAGCGATATGTGTGAATAGTAGCATGATAAGCATGAGAGTCAAATAGGCCAAAAAATGTGAACATTAACACATTAATCAAGTACAAGGAAACAAAACTAAAAAATGTGAACGTTAAGACATTAATCAAGTACAAGGAAACACAACTAAAAGCATGTAGTTCATGCAGTTAATTCAGATAACACCAAATTAATCTCATAAATTTTGCCTAAATGAAGGCGATGAACTTTTGCCCGAGTACTTTATTCACATTTTACTGTTTCACTACGCGTATAGAAATCATAGACTGGTATTAACAACTTTGCATCAAGTAAAGTGTCCTTTTCCGCGTATCTATTGGTACTCGAATTGGTGCAAGTCTTGCATAAGGACCAGATTGGCCGAATTGCTAAAAGTGGATATCCGCTACTGTGAATCACCAGTTTGTATATAGGAAAAATTTCATATATATCCAAAGGAAACTTCATAATTCCATATATACCAAAATGACAAGTTAACAATGCATAAGTACAATGCTTTTAAAGCATGTGTTAGAGAAATATGAAATTATGATATTTGCTTTGGGTATATATGTGGAATTGCCCCGTTTGTATTAAATCAACAAAAAGATATTTCTATGTATGAAAACTATGAATCAACGCGACTATATACATTTCTCATGTTTATTTCATAATTTTTTACATTAAAGATTTCTCACTTGATCCTCATTTTATATATAGTACATATGTAATTGCCTTAAAATGATTAGTTTGATCCCACATAGGTCACACATAGAATTTTTTTTTAGGTTATATAGGGAGGTGCATCCGGGTGATTTGAGTTATGATAAATATTATGTTGTTCTTTCAGGGATCTTTGCAATTTGTTTGTTCAAATTGTTTTGTATTTGTGTCTTTCAAATTTTTGGTTTACATTATTAACTTTTTTAGTTTTGTATTTGTGTCTTTCAAATTTTGGTTTGCATTATTAACCTTTTTAGTTTTGTATTTGTGTCTTTCAAATTTTGGTTTTAAGTTTCGTAGTTGTGATAAATACCCCATATTATTTTTTGTTTGATGTGTGTGGAATTGAAGTGTTGTCAGCTATAGCTAATGTGTATGTTACCTAACAGAAAATACAATGTGCCAAATATACACGAGCTATATATAAACCTATGCTTGTCTATATCCTACCTCCCTCATACATCGCTCCGGCTGGTGTGATGTTGTTGGTGTCACATGTGTATAAACATATACTCGAGTAGTTTTCGCTATAAACATGACAATAAAATTATGAGCTTTAATTTAAGAAAATATCAACTGAGATTATTACTACAAAACTAGAATTGGAAAATGTTATAAGCAGACCTTGGAACTCGTCAGTCGTCACTAAACCAATGGAACCAACGGAACGTACATCACTTGACTAGAAAAGATAACAATTGGAAGCGATGTACGCGAGGGCTTTTCTAATAGAAGCGATGCTCATATATATATATAATAATAACTGCTAATAATATACTCGTACTATATATAGAACCGTGTGGCAACTGAATATGACCCGAGATTGTAACAACTAATTTACAAGAAGAAATACAAATTGACATACAATCCTACTTGAAAACACTTGGATTAGAAATACAAATTTTTAAAAACATAAATCACAATCAATACTAAGAAAAACCATATCAAAACTTGAAAACCTATTGGCACATGATCATTACAACAAAGAAAACATACTCCAACCTGCTCCCAGTTAACTAGCCAGCTTTCGGGCTGTACTGGTTAACATCTTGGAGTCCTAACACAAACACACTTATCCTATTCGACTCTAGGGAACATCAGTCACCGACTCACTGTATAGAGCAATATACTCTTCTCAAAACGGAAAAAGTTGCATGGTTTATGTAGAAAAAGCGCGCCATTTTTTTTTTTTTTCCTTTGAATACGCGACACATACATAAACACTTAAAAGAATCAAATGCAAAGTACAAAACCTGAATGAGATATTTTGAATTATAAACACATTTATATTAAATCACAATACACGAGTACGCAACAGAAGACACATAAATAAAGTATAATAACTAGTAATCAACATAGATCAAGAGTGTGTACCTTTTAGCAAGCTATCGAACACAATCTATACGTGTTTGTATAAATCTTTCACATGCAACCACGACTAAAGAATCAAGTAGATTCTCTCCGCGTGAATCGCACACAATACGTTCTTAAGCAAACGGTAAACGTATGCTAGTACTAGTAAGTGACAAAGCTATTAAACTTGAAAAACGAACTTTGGAACGCTTCTTGTTGTTGTTCTTTGATCGACCCTATGTAAACCAAACGAAAACCTTGTAGTTTTCTAAATCGATCAAAACAATATCACACAAACGAAACCCTTTGTGGTTTCTTTGTGTTATACTTATACCACAGAAACTATGGACCAAAACCAAAGCAAAAACCCTTGACAGATCGATTTTCTTGTTGATCGACCCAACTTAAGAACTCGCAAAACCTTTTGTGTTTAGTTATAGTCGATTGTGTATAAGCAGGGAAAATAAAAACCGGTTTTAGGTTATGAGCAAGTGTGTTTCGACCAAGAGCTAGGATCTCTTTATATATACGAAACTTGCATGATCTCCAAGCAATACACTCCTAATACGATTCCAACATGCAAACCGAGTAGAATGATATATCAATCAGTTTCATGCAGTCAAAAATCGAGTAGGATTGATATACCATTCGTTTGCCATGCAAAGGTGGTAAACCAAGTCCTTCAACTTCCATATTTTGCTTATTGATCCTTTACGTATCATCTAATGATTGTTTCGTTTAAGTAACATTTTGTTTAATGATTATTAATAGCTTTTCACTAGTTACCGTTCTACGTATAAACGTGTGTGTGCCCATGGCCAGGCTCATGCGTATCTAGACATACGCGGTTTGAGCTAGCTTGTACATATCCCAAGAAAACACACGTCCACGATTCAAAGATTTTTTTGTTTCGATCTGTAATTTCAAACACAAATCAACAACCTACCACGACTTATCCACGCGCTAGAAAACAATCGAAAAGCTGACATCGGAAGTTGCGACATATACAATGCTATCATCATAACCAATATAAAACACATTGAGAACTTATAGCAAGTTGGTATCCTATACCTGTCAATTTCACAACACTAACCTTTGCAGAATACTGGAAAAACGAATCCAAGCAAAGTTGTATCATAGACGAGTGCGTTATTAACAATTCAAAAGCATGGTATCACAAAACCTATCCGGAACGGTCAAATCCAACTACAACTCGGAAAATATATAATTCATGAGGTACTAGATACTAAACCATGTTTGCAAAAAACGCAATTTATGTGATTAACGTTGTAGACAATCATAAAGCCATCTCATATAGCTAGCATACTCATGTTTAAATAGTACTCCGAAATAATAATATGGTAAAAAAGCTAGATAAAAGACATGGCAACAAAACATGATCTTCACATATAACTAGTTCATAATATAAACGAAAACTTCCTACTCAGTCAATGAAACTATTTGGATTTGACTGAGTAGGAAGTTTAATGGCGGAGAAACTTGCTTCTTTTATTTACATGGGTAGATACCTGCATCCAGAAAGATCAGCAGTCGTTAATCAAATTTCCTTCTTTAACATGTAAAGAAAAGCGTAATATGTAAAACTGCAAGACTAAGCAAAAGAAAATTAGTGAAAAATAAACAGTCGATGAAACTATTTGGATTTACCAGCTACCCATATCAATAATAATTGCATGTTTGCACAACGAAGGGTGTATTTAAATCACGAGTAATCCGTTTTCTGTCAAGAGTGTTTTGCGGCTTTAGTAAGGCTTTCTTGCCATAAGTCGTTTTTTGTCAAGTGTTCCTAAGATTTATCAGGTTGCCTTGCACTTTACTAGTTATAGTGGTAACTGAAACCCCTGAGTATACTCACAGTTGTTATTATTACAGTGGGTGCATAATTTAACCAGTTTGTATTTCTTTATACTAATATGAGAAGCATAGAATCGGCAATTGTGCATATCTATGGTAGAGCATTAATTAACAGATTGGCCAGATCCAGAACAAAAGGAAGCAGTCGAACAACATTCAGAAGCAAGTAACGGGTCACAGAACAGCCTTTTCATACACCAGCTAAATGTTCCTAAATCGGAAGCCAAGCTCAAGAAAAGGAACCAGATACATTCTCAAACTATATTCAGTGATCTAACCAAGTTCAGCGTCCAATTTGCTTGAAGTAAACATAAAAAAACTATACTCAGAAGAACAAAAAAGATGGTTTTTCTAATGTATATGACTTGTCTCAAGTCTCTGCACATAAGACAGCCCATTATTATAATTGCAAACGACTTCAGGTTAAACGTTTGACCATATTTCCTGCAGGTTCTTTCAACTTACATAGGTATTACTAGAAGTGCACAGAATCCAGGCAGTGTTCAAAATATCATTGAAAGAAAAAGACGTATTTGACATTGGGGAGCAAGAATTATACTCTGGCGAGAACATTGTAGTACATCAAAACGAGTAGTATCACAGTTTTTACAAACCTCTCATGCAATTTGGCGAGTCGAAAGGTTCCAAAATGCAATTTTACAATATATTTATTCTTGAGCCAATCTACAAAGGTCCTGATCTAAAACATAACCGGTACATTACATCAGCCTAAAAAATACAAAGAACAGATCCTGAAAGCAAAAATTAATTTCTGTAAGATGGTAAGGGGATGCGGTTTTAAACCCATGACCTCCTAAAGTTTACCACCAAGATAGCTAGTTCAGATGAAGTTTCGAATATCCAAGGACTTCACATCCACCATTTCCTCGTCCTTGAACTCTTCCCTGCAGATATTGCACATGACGATACGACATTAAAGTTACAGTATTTTTGTTTTAAAACTTTTCAACATTCTATTCTCGGTATGTTTTAGCTTTTTTGGCCTGATATGGGTCGACAGAATCCTCAATTTCATTTTTATATCGTATAGTATCTAAGACATCCGGTTGATCATCCGACATCCCTGTCACATGTTGCAAATTTTACCACACAGAGGGAGTAATATTTTGTATTGGTCAAAAGGAGTACAAGACCCGGCCAAAACCCGGATAGAACCGGCCATTCCGGCCAAGACCCTGTCATTCCGGTCAAGACCCGGATATATCCGGTCAAGACCCGGTCATTCCGGCCAAGACCCGGATCGGGCCATTCCGGCCAAGATCCGGATACATCCGGCCAAGACCCGGATATATCCGGTCAAGACCCGGTCATTCCGGCCAAGACCCGGATATATCCGGCCAAGATCCGGATATATCCGGATACATCCGGCCAAGATCCGGTCATTCCGGCCAAGACCCGGATATATCCGGCCAAGATCCGGTCATTCCGGCCAAGACCCGGATATATCCGGTCTAGATCCGGTCATTCCGGCCAATACCCGGATATATCCGGCCAAGATCCGGTCATTCCGGCCAAGACCCGGATATATCCGGCCAAGATCCGGCCATTCCGGCCAAGACCCGGATATATCTGAAAAGTGTTCTCACAGGCCTTTATGGCCAAAAATGTCTTGCCAATTCGTCGAACAGTTGACAGATGAAAATGAAACCCCAGGGAATGATCATGAACATATCGAGGTTGAACAGAGTACGAAGCTTACTGATTGGAGCGAGTATATTGATCATTATGTTAGCTATATCAATGATGATCAAGGTTTAGTAATTCGTTGTTGTTTGTTCGGTTACATGGAGCTTAAAAACGACAGATTATGATATTTGTGTGTGTGTTCATTCAGTTTTAATACGGTTACGGAAATCGATTTATGAATTTAGAACTAGTTTATGTTAGATATGCAAGTCGATAGCATAGTGTAACTATATCAGAAGGTTCTGACTTTAAAAGTATGAATGTTCAATCATAGGGAGTTAAGTAGAAGGCACATTATGTAGAATTTAATCCTAGTTTCTTTTCGTTAATATTGTGGAATTATGGATTCTGTAACAAACTAGTTTCTTTCCGTTAAATCGATAGCATCATGTTAACGATTATTAAAATAGTAGGTGGATTAGGACTTTTAATAGTTCCTCGTATTCTAGTCGAATTTAGTTATTGTTCTAGTTTTATCTACTTGCAGATTGGATGCTGAGTAACTACAGTAAGTTATTGGTTGTTTTTTGTTCAGTTGTATGCTCCTTCAGTTTTATTAAGGTTATTGAAGTTGATACACGAATTTAGAACTAGCACCTGCTTGATATGTAAATCGATATCATCATGTTGCAATCTCAGAAAAAGAGTAGGTTGATAATGATTTCGAGAGTATTGTAACTGAAGACGATAATGTTCATAGCGAGTTGAACTGTAGAAGGCACCATAGCGAGTTGAAGTTCCAAGTAGAACTGTAGAAGGTACCATACTTTGAATTTAAACCTACTTTTCATTTTCTTCAAATGTAGATTGGATGTGGAATATTGGATTCTGTAACAAACTAGAATGAACACGTTTTCGACTTGTAGATGCTGTGGCTATGTTTAGAGTTACTATCAAATTGTTATCCTAGAATGTGGAGGTTTATTTTTTATCATTTCAGACATTGATGATTAGCCCTCTTCGACACATCATAGTAAACTTACCATCTAACTGGTCATGAACTGAATGTACAGAGGATTTGTGTGAGCCAATGTTGTGACAAACTTGCCAAAACCGTTGTTAAATAAGCCAAAACTGAGAGATAATTACTCTGCTGCTGGATTAGATTGTGAAGGTGCGGAACTTCGAAGGCCTGTGTTTGGGAAGAGAAATATCAAGAAGAAAGTTGATAATTCAGGTTACAAGATTTCATTTTCATTTTAGTACCTCATTCTAGTTAATGTTAATTAAGTACTGCCAGTGCACAGCTGCACAGGTTCGTTATTAGCTTTACTACCTCGAATAAGAAGTGTTTGGGTACCACTTACAGACTTGAAAGTGATGATGGATTTTGACATTCGACATGCACACACAATGATTACCGGTCAATTTCACAACACTAACCTTTGCAGAATGCTGGAAAAACGAATCCAAGAAAAGTTGTATCATAGACAAGTGAGCCATTAACAGTTCAAAAGCATGGTATAGCAAAACCTATCCGGAACGGTCAAATCCAACTACAATTCGAAAAATATATAATGCATGAGGTACTAGATACTAAACTGTTTGCAAAAATAACCATTACCCAATTTATGTGATTAATGTAGTAGACAATCATAAAGTCATCTCATATAGCATACTCGATGCTTAAATAGTAAGAATATGGTAAAAAAGATAAAGACAGATGTCAACAAAACATCTCCTCACACATATAACTAGTTCATAATATAAACGACAACTTCCTACTCAGTCAACCTTTCTTTAATGGTGGAGAAACTTGCTTCCTTTATTTTCATGGCTAGATACCTGCATCCAGAAAGATCAGCAGTCGTTAACCCATTTTCCTTCTTTAACATGTAACAAAAGCGTAATATGTAAAACTGCAAGACTAAGCAAAACAAAAATATGAAAAATAGACAGTCGACGAAACTATTTGGATTTACCAGCTACCCTATATAATGCTATCATGTAATGTCACACGAAACCAGTCACTAAAGTAGATACGACCACTATTGCAGACTCAAACAAGTGTTTTCCAGTGTGACAGCTTATAGAACCTACACATCTAGCCATAATCAAACAGACCATTATATGGAGCGGCCCAAAACCAATATCGTTTACTAATATGAAGAGCATAGAATCGGCAATTGTGCATATCAATAGTAGATCAAATTTCATAAGTGAATATTTAACCGCTTAGTCGCGCCTTAGGCATCTTTCTAGATGGATTATATACCTTCTTTAGAACATTAATGAACTGATTGACCAGATCCAGAACAAAAGGTAGCAGTCGAACAACATTCAAAAGCAAGTCATGGGTCACAGAACAGCCTTTTCATACACCAGCTAAATGTTCCTAAATCGGAAACCAAACTCAAGAAAAGGAACCAGATACATTAAACTATATTCAGTGATCTAACCAAGTTCAGCGTCCAATTTGCTCAAAGTAAACATAAAAAAGTCTTTTGTCGTTTTAGTCAAGAGTGCATTAAATTCATTAGATGGCCTTGCATTTTACTTGTTATGGCGCCACACAAGACACTGACCCCTGAGTATGACGGGGAGTTTTGTTATTACTGTAGTTGCATAATTTAACCAGGTCCCCAAATACTATGAATAACATCAATTCTGTAGTCGTGCATATCTAAGGAAGCTCTTCGAGCTCTTTCTAGATGGATTGTATCCCTATTTCAGGCAGTAATACATTTATTAACAGTATCCTAGAGCCAGTTATGTTTAATACAGCAGCTAAGTAAAGCATCTATGAAAATGATTAGTAATCACAAGTTCACAACACACTTGTATTATGTAACCAATCACAGCAATATTCAACGCCTTTTAGCTCGTGTTGCTAACATTAGTAAGAAAATGCAAGTACGTATTATCGATAACTTTTGTAGCATGATAATATAAGCACAAGTATAAAGTATCTTGCTACTTTAAGCAATTTAGCCCTTAATCCCCCATATAATCACCCAAATTCAGTATAAATTCACTAGATAACGTATTTCAACAGAGCCACGCAAACCACTAAGCAAATTCAGCATGATACAATAAATGAGCGTATAAACATCCATCCCAACTTCGATACTAAGACAACTTATAAATAAGCGTATGACGAAATTCTAAGATTTATAAGCAAATTGCAATTAGGTTAATTGCTTAAACAAAAATAGTACATGTGTTACTTTACTTATTTTATCGATTACAATGAAGAAATACTACCAAAAGAGACCAATTCACATTAAACTACACCAAAAGATACAAAACCAATAACATCTACGATATTGCCCCTAAATTCCTGCGGATTCAATTAGTAAAACTTCACAAGATTTCGGTCAAAACCCGAGAGAATTGGTCAAAATCTTTGACGCATCTGTAGCGAGATTTAGGACAACTTGATGAAAGTTCCTAATTTTATACTGTATCTTTTTTACTTTTTGTGTAATTTAGTTATAAATTAATTAATTTCCCCTAAAACAAGCTAAATAACTACCAAACGTAAAATAGGTAAAACGAACTTTTGATGCATAAACGATAAGCTTGATCACAGAGACATACCTTTGATGACAGAAAGACTGGCGTTTGATTTTCGATTTTGTACATCTAATTATCTAAGGAACATACTTTACATAGAAAAGCTCGCCCTACATTTGTCGTTTATGCATCAAAAGATTACTACCACTTGTCGCAAATTAGTTCTATCTTACCTATTTTTTACATCTAAAGATCATACTTCTAATAAAAAAGCTCGCCCATATGATTACATTTGTCGTTTATGCATCAAAACATTACCACCACTAGTCGCAATTTGGTTCTACATTACCAATTCTACATTAACAACTATATCTACCTAAACTTAACAAACATACCATCAAATCACAAAATCAATAAAAAAAACACGAAAACGCGATATAATCGACAACAAACCTTCACATCCTTTGAGGAGGAGCACCACCAAGCAAAGCAGACTCAAGATCATTAAACTGAGCTTCCCGATCCATCTCGATAATCAACGGCACCACCAAAATCAAGAAAGTAGTCCCTGTGATCCACATCGCCTTTCCGGTACTTTTCGCAAGCTTCCAGGCAACATCTTTAGTGTCTGAAGCTGCTTGTTTGCCTTTGTAGATGATTGGTGACCCTGAGATTGATGATGTCACTCTTGTTAGGATTCCTTTCTTTTTGGCCGCCATTGTTGATGTTGTTAGGGTTTTAGGGGGTTTTGAGGGTTTTAAGGTTGACTTTAAGTAAGGATGTTTGAAGATCTTTGCTTTGTTTAGTTTAGTTTGTGTGTGTGTGTGTTTTTTTTAAGGATTTTGTTTATATGTTTGGTCCTTCAAGTATTGTTTTTAACTTTTTAAGTTTATTTATTTATTTATTTAATCAAGTTGGTTAGTTTGTTAGTCTTGACTTTGTATACATATTTATTTATTTTATTTTATTTTATTTTATATCGTGAGCTCAAGCTTCATAGGTTAGTCGCTTAAAATGTCAGGATCTATCTGTAGGTTAACAGGAAATCATGTCTTGCATTGTACTGATACGTATGATATATACATTGCATTGTATTGATACGTATGATATATACATGTTACATAGAAACATCTAGAAGTGGGCTTGAGCCCATACAAGCATATACCAACTAAACCATACGGGCTAACACTATCATTACTATGGTAAGAAACTCTTTACGGCTTGCCGGTCACGAATACAAGTCTAGTTGTAGCTAGGGCTGAGAATCGGTCTAAGACCGGACCGGACCGGACTGAAACCGAATTAGACCAAAACCACGGATCGAGGACCGGACCGAATGTGATCGGTCCGCGTTGGTCCGGTCCTTCGGTCGGTCTGGTCTAAAAAGACATTATTGGTCGGTTTGTACGTAAGATTGGACCGAACCGGACCGGACCGAGACCGAAATAAGGAAAAACTTGGGACCGAGACCGAACCGTTGGTTCTTCGGTCAAGTCGGTTTTTGGGTCTGTGATACTCAGCCCTGGTTGTAGTATTAGAGCATTCACAATGGTGAAACTTTTCATAGATTTAAATATTTAATATTATTTTTTTAGCATATTAATATGTCGGTTAGTTTGATTGTGTTTAGTAGTTGTAGTTTAAGTCCTTATCTTTTATATAATAAAAGAATTACATCATTTCGTAGTTTTTTTGACAAAACAATCTTAGTGGAAAAAAAATTGGACCAATAGGAATACTCGATTTTGACACATAGGCGAAATCGAGCAATATGATTGGCAAATAAAAAGTTAAAATTGAATTGATTTTGGTCAAACTTTAATAACTTTGGTGGAGAATTTGATTGAGGAAAAAAACACATGAAAATATAGGTGTCGAATTTATAAAATAAAAACTTAAAAAAAGAGGAGGTAATTAATAAAACATTAGTGGTTGAATTTTAAATATAATATATGGAGTTAAGTGTAAAATTATAAATCTCCATGTTTTTTTGATAACTTTAGATAATAAACAAATAACCCCTTACAATTTATACTCCTACACTTTATAATATGAACTTTGTTTACAATTACATGAGTATTAGTATTAGTTTGAGACTTCCATCCATTAAACTTACAAAATTTTATAAATGTACGAATGAGTTTTAATATACGTAAAATACTTTTAAAATAAATATTAGTTTCGAACTTTCATCTGTTAAAATATCATTTTACTATATATGTTAAATATAAATAAGAACTCATGTTATCCTATTTAAAAGTCTAATCTATACGCACACGGTTTTGAATATTAAATACAGTTAAATTTTTCTTAACGGTAATATAAATATCAAATTGTAAGTACGGGTTACTGTGATATGAAAATAGGTACATGCGATCGTACTTATAACGACTCATGTAATTATTATTAAAGTTTATATACGGATGTCCGGAAAAATATTTTTAAAAAACTTCATCAACGCTCATTATGTGCTACTAAACTCACACATTTTGTACAACATGATATCAATAGTTAAAGTTAAACAACAAAATCAACCTCAACATTAACATCTATGTCAGCTAAACAAAGTTAAATATTTCATCCAATAATATTTTTACAAAATATTAATTGATATTAATATATAATTAAAAACTCATGCATACTTATTAGTTGTACTTATATCATAATTTTCACGGGTAAATCCTTTTATATCCATATAGTAAACAACAATTTTAAAATAAATTGATTTATAGGTAAACTCATGTGATCAAAGAGCCTTTGGCCCAATAACATTATAAAAAGACACGCTCAAGAATCCAATAGAAGGTCGATGCCACGGTTATATACTTATATTTACAATTTTTGCTAACTATTTTTCTTACTTTCGCACATGTTGATGCTCTGACTTTTTAAAATATACATAAGATTTTCTGTTTTTAAACGATAATACTATATAATTAAATTTTTCTGAAAAAACCCGTGCGTGCACGAGTATTATAACTAGTTAAAAGTATTTATGTGAAATATAGAAATACTAAAGAAAGAATATGATTAAATTTTGAACTTAAGGATGGTTTTCGGTAAAGTAAGATAAATGACATGGATTATTTATGTGACTTTTCATTTAGGGAAGGTTTTTGTTAAGTAGGGTAATCGTTAAGTACTATATATATAATTTTTTGTTACACGGACATTCCTTAGATATTGACTTTGTATACATATTTAGTCCATATTTTTCTTGATTGTGAACTCAAGCTTCATAGATTAGTCTACTAAATTGTGAGAACCTATAATTACCAGAAAAACAAATTCTCTACGGCTTGTTGGTCATGAGTTCAAGTCTAGTTGTAGCATTAGAATCGAAATTTATGAATTTTGTATTTTGACTTTGAAAAACAAAAAATATTAGACGTGAACCATATTGTTGATTACAAATATACCATGTATGTCAATGATCTTCCCATTCTACTTATGGCTCAATATATAAGTCCAAGTTAATATACAGTTCAAAAGTCGTTGTAGATTTTGATTTTTAGCCTTTTTAGCATTTTACGGTGTTGTTCATCGTTTATGCTTAGTTGTTAAAGATGTTCGTCAATGGATGGATGCCAGACAAAGTGAATGTGATGGTTTTTTTTGTGCAGATATTGCTTATGCTTCTTTTGTAGCTTTCTGAAAAGCATTAATCTTTTTTTGCATATGGTTTGTCAAATTCGAAAGCATTTGGTTTGTTTTCATCTTATCAAAATGGTAACATCTTATTGGATAGACTCGTAGAACTTTTTGTCTTTTGAAGTTACTTTTGCCTAAGTGGTGTCCCATCTTGTGAGCAAGCTTCACAATCGAATTTTTCTTATTTTGTTCTACTGTTTGCCGGCTAAAGGTTCTACACGAGTTGTTAACCCTGTCTTGTCAATAACAATTTGAGAGATATCTCCATGTAATCAATAATAAGAACACATTTCTTTTGCCTGTTTAACGTTTTCATTTTGTGGGACATTTTATTCAATGAGAATTTCTTGTTATATATCGTCATAATGATTACATTCGAAGAAGCAACCAATCAAACGATTATTGAGATAGACGTAAGATTAACCATCTATCATTTGAGATGAATATAAAACTATACACCTATCCCTGCTTTAATCATTTCATTACTGTTTGTACTGCTTCAAATTGCACTAATCACTTTATAATTGCAGATCTGCACATTCCGAAGTTAACTAGAATTGCTACGTTGACATGATATGCAAGCTTCAATATTAGAACATGTTTGCAAAAAGTACATATAATCAAGTAACACGCACACCTTAATTTACAATTACTAACTTCTTCGTTACAAACTGTTCTACCTTTTTCCTGAAAAGAGAAACACACTTATTTCGACAGACACCATGATACCAAAGCTTGGTGTACAAATTATTCTGCTGATGCTGAATCTTTGATGTCGTCTTTATTCTTGCAAACTACATAAGGATATCTAGTAAAAGAGATGCTAAGGCTGTGGCTATAAACCTGGTTTTCAAACATGGGGTATAAGTTGAAGCACCACCTTTATTATGCTTTCTGAGTTGACCTCCTGCGCCAGCAGCATATACAGGAACCACTCCACTGCCACCTTCTTGTGGGGACGAAGTGGATTGACCACCGTTCCCATTTCCGCCATCTCCAGTTGGACGCACGCCACTTCCACCTCTTGCTAGAGCAGTGGTATACTTGCTTTGATTTACCTTACTAGCACCACCACCGATTGCAGAGTGGTTTTCATCTATTTTGTTGTCCCCCGTTTTTTCATTTGTATTTCCTACAAAATAATGACACCATTTTGAGTTATTGACTACATCCATAAGTTTTAAGAAGAGGTGGCAAGATGGGTGGGTAGGGTAATGGGTCAAAACAGGTACAGGTTAACGGGTCATTTTTAGTACGTCGAAACAGGCTGTAATAAAGATTGTGCTAATTATGATTACAAAAATAGTCATACAGTAAGAACAATCAAAATCTTTGAATTATATGATTTAAGAGGTTGTATGCATTAACAATGGACTGTGCTTGACTTTCAACCCTTTTGGCCCGTTCCTTTTATCTAGTTTACAGGTTGTTTCGAAAGCTACTAGTTCTTATTTCACTAAACAAAAACGAAATATATCCGTTATTCTATATGTTTTAAGGTTTTCTAGTGCCAGCTCAAAACTAATGCTACTGAAAACAAGACTATTCAGTCAAATGGAGTAATTTCTAAGAGCATGGGGTAAGTTGACCCCGAGTTATACCATAACTCACCGCCACGTCAGCTTTAACTTTAGGGGGCGGTAAGATAACTCACCTGAGTTATGCCTTAACTTCCCTGCGTTATCATATAACTCACCCCAAAAGTCATGTTACCGCTGCCTTAAGTTATAACTCACCCCCAAAAGTTATGCCTTAACGTGCGTTATGCCTATAACTCACCACGTTAACTTCCCTTTGCCTTTTAGCCCCGGTAACATAACTCGGTGCGTTAACTTGGTGAGTTAAGTTATAACTCACCCCCAAAAGGCAACTTACCGCGTGCTCTAACTGTATAGTTTATACTTTATAGAGTGCCTTTAGACAATACAGAAATTATGATGACAACGTTAAAACTCTTAGTAAGATTTTTTTCCATTAATCTAATACGAATATAAGTACTCATGTGTGTGCTTCGTGTGCATGTGTATGCATATAGAGAGAGAGAGAGAGGACCTGGAACCAAGTTCTTGTTAACTTGAGCAAACGATGCACGAGAACAAAAGCAGACAAGAACCACGGCTAATAGCATGAGCTTATGAACACCCATATTAGTTTCCTTTTTATGATCTTGAATTCTCCCCCTTCGTAGCCGTATACTTATATATAATGATATTAACATATACGGAGTATCTTTTAATGATCCTTAAATTATATGATTCCTTTTGATAAAGATGACTTTTGCCTAATTATCAGCTAAAGATGTTTTGAAGCAGTAATACTAAACACTTACGTCAAAAAGAAATGATTCCTGAGCAATTTAACAAATCATATTATTTGACACAATGAATATCGTACGTTATCTATAGTAGGTAAATAAGTGAGAACCAAAAACCTATTTATCTCAAACATAACGAGTCATTCACATACTGCCTGCTAGGCTAAAGGCAGTTTGGCGACTTATAAACATTTGGCTCGAGTAATTTGTTTTTTCGTTCACATACTGCCTTCTATTATAACTTACGTGATGGTATTTGTTTTTTGTTTGTTATTTTTACGGAAATCGGTTATGTTTTTGTGGATGCTTTTATGAAAAGCATTGATTCTTTTTGCATATGGTTCTTTATCAATGTTCAAAGCACTTGGCATGTTTTCATTTTATCAAAATGGTAACATCTTCTTGGATAGACTCATATCTTTTTTGTCTTATGAAGTTATTTTGGTCTAAGTTAGGTTTACTTCCGGTGTCCCATCTTGTGAGCAAGATTTCTACTTCTTATTTGTCTCCGGAATCGAATTTTGTCTTAACATTAGGGGGTGAATCTTTTTTTTCTTAGCTAAGAGTGTATGTGGGTCCTACTACTATCTAAGCATCTTAATGGGGAGGGGTTGATAAATTAAGCCTTGTGGATATAGATGGAACAAGGGAATTTTATGGGCCCCATCAAAAAAGTAATAATATTAAATTGCATCAAATTATTGTCCCTCTGTATACTAGCTAATGCTTCTAGACGAGTTGTTAAACATCTTTCCGAGAAGAATTTGTGAGATATTTCAATGTAATCAATACTAAGAACATTCTTTTTGAGTTTTTAACGTTTTTATTTTTCGAAACAGTTATTGTAAGTGTGTGAAATTACCCAATTACCCGTCTATCCTTTGAGATAGACATAACTTTTTATGCATGTCCTTGCTTAATCATCTCATCATCTGTTTATAGATCTTCAAATTGCAATGATTACTTTATAAAAGCAGATCCAAACATTCCTCAGGATACTAGAATTATGTTTACACGATATGCAAGCTTTAATACTGGAACATGTTTGCACAAAATACGAACATACTACTCGTATATGTCAAAATGGACATCATAATGTACCATATACAGTACTAACTGGTTTGACAACATTACAAACTATTCTGCTCTATTATTATAAAATCAATAAACCGATGCACTGGCAAAGACCACTTGATGTACAGACAATTCTACTGATATTGAATCTTTTATATCGCCTTTACTCTTGCATGCTACACAAGAACATCTAATAAAAGAGATGTTAATGTTGTGGCTATGAACACTAGAAATCTGTGGGGGGTATATGTTGAAGCACCACCTTTGTGCTTTCTGAGTTGACCTCCTGCACCAGCAGCATACACAGGAACCACCCCATTTCCACCTTCATGTGGGGACGAATTGGACTGACCGCCATTTCCATTTCCATTTCTGCCACCACCCCCCGAATGTCCACCACTTCTAGCTCCTTCAACAGCGGTTGTATACATGCTTTGGTTGAACATTTCACTCCCATCACCCATGTTTCTATGCGTATTTCCTACACAAAGGACATCCTAGCTTTTGAGTGATGCGGTTTATTAGTGTGCTTTACTAATTTCCACCTTTTTTTGGTTAACAGAAAACTTGTGTGGAGATATTGAACAGACGATTACTCATTACGTGCCTAAAAGAGATAACCAATTCACTATAAAGACCACTTAAAGTTTCCAGTATCTTGAAATTTTTTATTTAATAAGACAAAAAGTAAATTTTCATTTTTTCAAACTCCAAAGTTTCCAAGTGCCCATTCAAAACTCTTTTTGTATTAGTGTTTCCAGTCAAACAGACAAACTTTGAACCTCAAAATTTATATAAATTAACTTAATCATTAGAAAATATTTTGATGGTAATATAAAGCTCACAATAATACTATATAGTAAAATGTTTTCGATGCTGGTTATGTCATGTATACCTATCAAAAATTGAATCCTAATACCAACAGGTTTGACTTTAAAAGTCAACAAGATTAACTCTGCCATGATTTCTTAAAACAGCTTCGTCTAGGGGAGTGATACTCACACCACATATATTGATGCACACACCATAACAGTATTCTCGTGTGTGCGTCGTCTGCGTGTGTAGAGACAGATAGAAAGAGAACCTGGAAGCGAGTTGCTGCTAACTTGTGCAGACAATGGACGAAAACAAAAGCAGACGAGAACCATGGCTAGTAGCATGATCTTATGAGCACCCATATTAGTTTTCCGTTACTATGATCTTGAATTCTTCCTTTTTGTGTTCTTTCACTTATATAGTAATAAAAACATATGTCGTTCAATCATCCTTAAATTATATGATTCCTTTAGATAACTTTTGCCTGATTAGTAGTAGCTCAAGATGACATCTTTATAGAGTTTGACAAAGATATTACTAAACACTTGTCCCCAAAAGAATTGATACCCGAGAAAGTTAGTGAATCATATAGTTTGACACAAAGAATAATCGTACATAATCTGTTGTAGGTAAATGATAGAAAACTGAAAAACCACTTATTTGGAACCTATTTTTTCTTAAAGGGATAAAGAAAGATGCCCACAACTCTTTGGAATGGACCATTCTAGGATTCTCCTTCAGCTAAAAGATACACCTTTCATTTTATCTGTAAGCTTGATAGTTCATTTTTATACGTTTGATTGTACTATGTAAATTGTTAAATTACATTTTGGTTTATGGGATGCAAATATTCGTATTATGACATCATGCTGATTTCGTACGATCAAATGCGAACAAATTACAGAATGACAAGTGTGTTACACAGTCTTACATGATGTGAAAAAGACCATCATGTTGTTATATATAAGATGACATGATATAACTATAACTTTTATATTTGATATGTTCGTTTTTAAAGCGATGGGCGAATTAAACCATGCATTGTGTTAGACTATTTTGTTTGCAGGATGTCCTGGTAAGAGTTTATTTTATTAGTTTAGACTTTAATAAGCTTCGGCCCATATAAACTTAATACTAAAACAACCTTAGATGGGTATGTTAGCAAACATTTAATGAGAACTTATAAGAGCTTAAGGTCACAAAATAAGATTTTGGTTTCTGGGGGGAGGGGGGAGGGGGGGATTATTTGGTACGGGTAGAATCGAAGATTTCTTTTCTGTAACATAACTAACTAAATTACCCCTAAACTATTAATTTGCCAATAGTGCCTGCAAAAAAAATTTTTCTTATTTGACGGGGTGGGACACTTTTTCCCTGGCCACATACATTAGTTCCGCCAAATGACTTATAGGTATTGCAGAAAATTACGTTGTTTGTTCATTTTTCGCACCCTCGATCACTATAAACTACAACTTCACTTTTTAGGGCCAGGATAAACATATTGTGGTTAAAGCGACCACCAACCACTTCAATTTGCCAGGGCTCCTTCTATCTCCTTAGCACCCCAACCGCGCCCAAGGGCCTAATTCATTCAATGAGTTCATTGAACATTTTACTGTATATATTTTATTAATTTTATTATTTTATTCATATATCTATTATGTAATTAATATTATTATCTATTATTCATTATTATTTTACTTATTACTTTATTATTATTATATCTATTATCTTTTTTTTTAATTCTTTATTTTATAAATTTATTTTATTTTTATTTTTTTGTTTTTGTTGTGGGGATACTGGGGGGTACGTTTGTACTAAAGTTGAGTTAAATTTTTATACTTATTGTATTGGGTCGGGGTGGACAGCATTTTCAAATAAAA